>VUQG01020448.1:0-11452 GCA_015106755.1 Etia nguti
GCCTGGATGAAGTGGCGCCAAGTCACTGGTGTCCTGTGCGACCGACGAATGCCCGACCGCCTCAAGTCGAAGATCTACAAGAGCGTAGTGCGCCCTGTGGCCCATTACGGATCAGAGTGTTGGCCAGCCGCCGCAAAGCATGAACAGGCCCTTCACACAATGGAAATGCGGATGCTGCGATGGTTCCTGGGCCTGACACGATGGGACCACGTCACGAACATCGACATCCGAAAGCGGCTGGGCATTGCACCAATCACAGAGAAGATGCAAGGAGCGCGACTGCGATGGTATGGGCACGTGGTCAGAAGTGACGAAAACTCGGTGGCAAGAACAGCACTGCGACTCAGTCCCCAAGGCCGGCGACCAAGGGGCAGACCAAAAAGGCGATGGATGGACCGAATTAAAGATGACGTGAAGAAGATCGGCGCCAACCTGAACGACGCCCTTGACCGTGCCAAATGGAGGCAGCTTTGCAGAAAAGTGGACCCCGCAGAGCGGAAATAATGCTAGGAGGAAGAAGAAAGAAGTGCATGGTCATGATTAACCAGGAAAAGCCCTGTCCCACACTGCTGTCACAGAGTTAAAAGCACATTATTTTATATATCAAAATGTGTAAATAATTCTTTATGAATACCAGGAGTCTTTGTTCAAACAATGAAAAATGTCAAATGCCAAAGCACACAGAAGAGTATGGAAAGGTGAATCATCTAGCGTTTGGCCATACATTGTATTTTATTTTTTATGTTCCATATTTTTTAATGTTGCATATTTTATTTTATATTTCTTGAGGAAAAGCTTTAGAGAGACTCCTTTCCACTTTTGATCATCCTGTCGACATTTCAGATTTTTATCTTACAGTGTTTTGAATGTTGTGTGTTCACAGTGAAAAAATATAATATTTTCATTATGTTTACAAGTTTTATTTTATTATTTTTGATTGTTCGGTTGATGGGTGCAGTTATATACAATGCACTTAAAATATGAAGTAAAAGTGATTTAAGATGCAATACAATATCACTGGTTTGGTAATGGAAATTTGTTTTATAGAACACTGAATCTGTTATAGTGAAATAAGTAAATGTGAATAGTGCTGGTTTAGGACACAGGAACACAAAGTTAGATGTGGTGGAGCTCTCCATACTGATTTAAAAAGTTGAATGATTACATTTTACTAAAACGTATACCTTAAGTTAACAAGAAAATATTCAATAGCTGTCCGTGTATCTAGAGATGAATAGCAAAGTCAAAAAACAGGTTGACATACAGTTATATTTGCTGTCGAAACTTTTTCAGCCTCTGTTTTTGATTTGATTTGAACAATACACAGACAAGGTATATAGTGCAATCCATTTGTGACATATAATATGTAAAGTCTCCTTGTGTAATCTATCCTATTTCGGCTCTGTCAAAGTCTTTTGCTGGTTATATGTTTTCAGCTAACACGGAGCTGTTTCCCTCTAGCCACTGTGTGCTGTTTGTCCTCCAGTGGAATAAGGCTCATTATCTCAATGTGTAGTCACAGTTTCTACCGTTACGCCCAGGGATCAGGCCATCTCTCCATTAAGGAAAATCGCTTTGAAAGGTCTTGTCCTCTGCTTCAAACACACACACACACACACACACACACACACACACACACACACACACCAAGACGCATACACGCACTTAGTGTACTGCTATTACTTTTTTCCATTTGATGCTTGACTTACAAAACTGCTAAACTCTTGAATTTTAATGTGCACAAAACACAACCTTAAAGAACATCTTTGCCTTGCTATTTAGAAGCCAAGAAAGTTGAACAAATCATATCAATTTCTTTTTAAAAAGTCATTGAGGTGAAATGTGACCACAACATGTGACTGAGCTATAAGGAATTGGGTGTGACAGGCTGTGACTGTTGTACCAATTTGGTCAGAATGGATCCAGTGAAAGCACTCAACTGTAATCCTTCCACATCACCCAACACATCAGGTGTTACATTTTTGGGGGGGAATGTTAGCGCATCATAGCAAGTGAAAGAATAACTTAAAGTGATTATTTACAGCTCAGAATAAAAATTTAATAACACAATATGCATGCATAATTCCTAACAGGTACTGGTATAAATCCCTGGGAAGTAAATTACAAAGAATTGTATCCAGGGGAATTTATTGGCTTCTCTCAATAATCATTACAATCTACTTAACTAGACATTTCAAGGACAATGCGAGCATAGTGATAGCATGTGTTTGTTTTTGTTCTAACTGAGCATGAATTGCCTTTAAATATGTATCCTGCTGGTGTGTTTGCCACAGTCTGCTGCTCCTGGTTTTTGCTTTTCTGCCCATCTGGAAGTCAAACAAGCTCATTATTTTCAAAAAGATCATTTCACGAGATTTTGCTGGCTTTTCATGGGATAATACAGTGACTATATACTTTCCTGAGTTTCTTCACTACAGAGGTTGATCAGACATAGTAACAGACATTATTTGTTCTGGGCATCCTGCCCAGAACATCCTGCTGTGTGTGTGTATGAATGGAAAATGATTTATGAAAGATAGCACTATGTTCAGCCACTAGTCACTGGGAAACTAATGAATGGAAGGACATGCAGTGTACCTATGTGGCTTCTATGTGATGATGCACTGGTCAGCTGTCCCCAGAGAGACACCATACAGACGGTCAGCAGCAGCGCCCTTCCGTACATGCTCTGTAGGTCCCTCTCCTGCATTCTGTAAAAACAGGACAACAAAATCAGGAGTTAGTCATATTTGCATTATATGAACACTCAGATATACAGTCTGGCTCATTTGAGTTCAAGGCAACAAAATCCCATAGCTTTGACTTGGCTGTCACAGGTGGAATCTACTGAGTATTAACTGGATTAACTCAAACAAACCCAACACACACAAACAAAATCAATCTACCAGTATCTATTCATGTCATTGAACATGCAGAAAATTCAAAATTAAATTATTTCTCTTGAATGGAGTTGTGTTGATGAGTGTTGGATCAGTTGGAAATCTGAACACCTTGTCAAAGTTCAGTTATTTCTTGTAAATAAATTTGTAAATTTGTAAATCTTGTAAATTTTTTCTAAATGTATGCTGTTTTGGCATTGGTTCCATGTAGTGGGACACAACAAGCACAACTGCTTTGTATTTATTTATTAATAAATAATAAATAAAGTCACATGAAAACAGGGAGACTGTTTTCACAGGACTGATTAATTAATATAACATCTATAAAAACAGAGGTTTTGGCAGTTTGCTGGTGTGGTGTTAACACCATTGTACAATCTTGCGCAGACGTCCCAGCAAATTTATCTAAAGGTCAAATGGTGCAATGCTCAGAGAAACTGAGAAAAACCCAACAGCTCCAAAAAGTTTCAAACAGTACAATTTGAAACAGATCAAACAAGTATATCTTGTTTTGAAGGGCTGCCAAGAGAAAGACCTCTAGAAGGAGACAGCACAGTTTAGGTTTACAAAGTTGCACATGAGCAAACCGCAAGGCTTCTAGATCAATGTTCTTTGGACTGATGTGATCTAAGTAGCGATGTCTGGCAAAAGTACCGTGTGGCATGTTTGGTGAAAACCAAACACAGCATATCAGCACAAACACCAAATACCAGCTGTCAAACACGGTGCTGGAGGGGTTTGGGTTTGCTTTGCAGCCACAGAACCCGGACACCTTGCAGTTACTGAGTAAACTGTGAACGTCTCTGTACAAAAGTATTCTAGAGTCAAAATGGGAGGTCATCTGTCCAACAGCTAAAGCCTAGCTGAAACTTGGTCATGCAACAGGACAATTATCATAAACAAAAAAGCAAATCCACAACAAAATGGCTAAAAAAAAGAATCAATGGTCCAATCAACCTCCAGATCTCACCCAAATGAATTCCTGTGCCTCTTGAGAGATCTATGCAAATTAATGCCCACAAATCTCAGTGACATGAAGCAATGCTATAAAGAACAGAAAAAATTCCTCCACAATGCTGTGAGAGACTGATCGTTATAAAGAAAACGATTACTTAAATCTACTGCTGCTTGGCTCTTAAATCATGGGGTGTATTTAATTTTTCACAGGACTGCAAAGAGTCCTGGACAAAGAAATTCCCTGGTGCTAAGGTTTCCTATCTGTAGTAGTCAGACAAATAGTTTTAATTTTTGCTTGTAGTTTGGTTTGGTTTAGACAACAAAACTGCTTAGTCAGGTAAAGGAAAATAATTTGGACACAATCAGGTAAATAGCTGTAAAATCTACATTTCCACAAAGGTTGTGCTGTCGTCACCGCCACATTTCAACTTATTACAATACACTTGCATTGACATTTGAACCTGTGAAACCAGGATGATAGTATCAGTCACTGTATCAGCTAACTGCCAAAGCACCGATTTGTACACAATAACCTTAAAGCAGGCATCTCAAAGTCATTAGTACTCATGCTACACTGCATGAAAACATGAAAAATGAGAACCACACTTTTCCCTTTATTGTATAGAAATTCTGAAAGATGTTCATATTTGATGAACCATCTATTTACAGTTACCATCCGATGGGCTTCCTGAGATGTTTTCAGAAGAGCAAGTACAATGTTAAAAAACATGTCTCATAACATCCACATCCCAGGAAATTAAAACCTAAACAAAAAGTAGCTTTTAACCTCTTTATCATTCATTGAAATACTTTCCATACACTTCAGTATGTTAATGCTGACATCAACATGCAATATATTTGATACCCCTCCCTTAAAGCTAATGAATAAGCTGTGGGAACTCTTTTGAATCCAAGATAACAAGCGATAAAGGGAAAGAAAGAAATAAACAAACAAACTTAAGAATCTTTTTGTCCTTTTTGTACTTCAAAACTGCAGTAGCTGATAAAATATCTCTGAAAATAGTCATTTTGTAAGAACATAATAAATTCTGTAAGCCTCTGCAACAAAGCTTAAATCAATTTGCTGTGTCACTACCTGATATAACTGAGCCTATAACTTTAAAGTCATATTTACTTGTGAACACCTCTGGGTTTTGTTATTTGGTAAGCTTTTTTAAAAAATATTAAATGATCGTGTTTTATTTCACCAAAAGCTCAAGTGATAAACAGTCCAATGATATGGAGCTGCAGATGTAGAATTTGGATGAAATTGCAACAGACACATTCAGTAATAATTTCACAAAATTCATACCACCAGTTCTGGAGACACAAATGAAGTATTTTTTCTCTCTTCTTTCCCTACTTCCTATCTATGAGTGTTGCTATTTGTGTGGTCTGTCTTACTATGCTCTGCTCAGTAAAATTTGTGTACTTTCAGATGATTGTTGTCCTGCAATACTCTCCATCTTCATCTGAGAGGCCCATGGAGAGTGGAACAATCAGTGGCTCATCTTACTGCCAACAGAGCTGGCCTCCTCTCTCATGAGAAAGCAGCCGCAAATCACAGCTCTGCTTTGAACTCTGTTCCAGTGCAGCAACTCAAATTAGTAAAATGCTCGGTTTCATGCAAAAAGATCAACCCTTGCTTATCTGGCAGAGGCTCACATACGAGGGAGATGTTTTACTGTGACTGCCTTTGTACTGCCAGCCAGAGCTGGTGAGATCTTAACACGGCACTCTAATTCTGTACAGGCTCAGACAGCTGATGCAATCAGGATGTTATAAGCACGTACAAACTGTAGAAAAACATAGACACAGTGTCTGTAATATCACCCATAAATTCATCAAGGTACTATTTGAAGTCTGGGGTTTAGGTTTATATTGCTGCTGTTATTGGGATTATGTGAAACCAAAAAACAAGAAGCCTGCGTGGACCTCAAGTGAGGCAAACAAGTGACATCGGGAACTAACTGTGTGGTGTGGGCTGAAGTACCTGTCAGTGCCTTTAAATAGTATATATTATGTACCAAGTGTACACAAAATCCATTATGAAAGTTTTTTTAAAAGTACAATAAAAACTGTAGCATTCCCCTAACTTTTAATGAGTAGCTAAATGCATTTAAATCAGCTTTCCACAGGCTTCCACACTCAACTCGATATACCATGTGAACTTGTGTGACTTCCACAAGACATTAAATAACAGATACACACTGTTGCATCCTTTGTAATTTAAGGGCTTGATTTGATCTTTTACTTTGCTCGGTGGGGACTGACGAGTTAAATTAACTCCCACAGAGTCTGAAAACTAATTTTCACCTGTAGTCTCAGACGTTTGGTGCAACACTAACACATACCGCCTCCAACATTAGACCAGATGAAGTGGTAACATGATTAAAAAATGTGTCTTCTTTGCTCTGCTGGGGCAAAGTAGGGATCACTACTAGAAAAACACCACTTCTAATGGACTCCATCTCACTGTTAGTTTACCAATTTATTCCATTCCTGTTTATCTAAAAAAAAAAAAAGTACTAGACCCACATTAAACATTTCAGCCTCTTACTCTTATTTTACTTATTTGTGATTTGTTCCAACAAGAAAGCTGATCTGACAGCTGAACTCCAGAAATAATTGGAATTTGAGAGCACGCCACTGTGCTTTATGAAAATGAAATGTCTGTGACGGCAGAGTTTTGGTTTGGAGCTGCTAAGATGTCAGGTTTTATTCCAAATCTAAATCTATTTTAGCACATTATACTCCAATTTCCATCTTGTGTCTGTAGTGTTCAGGTGGCTTATTGGAGCTGGTTAACAAGAAAATTATTCCACCTGACTGATGTGGCGCTGAGACCAGGTGGCTCATCACAAAATGCCCTGAACAGGGTGAAACTATTTTGGGGACACATTAAGGCAGATTTTTACATGATGGAAACACACATACACATGTTGTGTTGATAAGTTTGGATGCACCCCACAAGTCTTTTCCAACCTTTGCACCTTTGCTCCCATCTCATAAGTTATGGCTGCAGTAATGATAAGCTTGATAGGTACATTGCTGACATAGACTCCAAACACTGAATGCCAACTGAATAAAAAATTGAAACGTGTTATTTCACACGACTTTACTGATAATATACAAATAACTATACACTTGTAAATGCATGGTATGTGTGAATAAAATTAAATACTAGTTTCCAGCAGTCTTTTGTGATGTCTTTATTTCACTTAATATCACAATAATAAATTAAAATTTATTGGTAAGCAATCCTTGGCCATTGGCCAAGGTAGAGTACACCCCAGATAGGTCACGAATCCATCACAGTTCTAAAACAGAGGGACAAATAACCACACACTCATACATCTCCAACTATGGCCAATTTAAAAGCACCAGTTAACCTAGCAATCATATCTTTTGAGTGTGGGAGGAAACTGGAGCAACTGAAGAAAACCCACAGGAGCACAGGGAGAACATGCAAACTCCACGCAGCAAGGTTCAAACCTTCATGCTGTGAAGCAACAGCATAAAACCGTGCTGGTTATTTTTTCTTATTTTTTTTTCTTCATTATGTTTTATTATGGTTATCTTTTGTCTGTTTGTTTTGGAAAATGTGCATGTGGATGTATGACTCACCATCTGCAGACTAAACCCACAGGTACACATAAAGTAACCTGAACCTGAACCACTGGGGGATTTTTGTTTGTTTTGTTTTTTGTTTTGTTTTTCTTTAGTTATAGCCAAAATATATGTTACATAGCAGTTTTAACATTGCAGAAAATTTGTAACATAGTTACACTTCCTATAAATAAAAGATGCATGTACCGCTGGGTCTGAAAAAGGGTACTCAATTATCAGTTGTAGCACAGGGGTCTCTAAATTTTACTGTCAAAAGACACATTTTTAAGCAATTATAAACAAAAAGCCTTCATAGAAAAGCAAAACATATTTAATCCTTATAGTGTCTGCTTATTTAAGGTATTTGTTATATATTTGTTCATTTGTGATAGAAGGACAGCAGCAAGAGTGTGACAGTAGCAAGAGCAAGAAAACAGTGACACTAACAAAAAGGCAGGAAGTCGAGCTCAGGGTGGTGGAGCTGAAAATTGTAGGATTTTTATTGGGAGTCACCAGGAGGGACAGGATTAGAAATGACTATATCAGAGAGACAGATCAGTTTGAGCAGTTTGGAGACAAAGCGAGGACATACGCAGAGGAGGTATAGAGGATATGCTGGATAAAGAATATGGAGCTTGGCTATAGAGAAGGAGGACACAAAGAGGATGCAAGGGACAGGGTGAGATCGAGGCAGATTGCACTGGAACTGAAAAAAGCTGAATTGGTGATTTCAATTTTTTTTTTAAAGTCTTTTAAAAAACATTACCTGAGCCTAAACAAACTGCTACTTACAATTGAAGATATAAATAACATGAAATCTCTCCAGCACTTATTGCTCAAAAGAGCCCCTCCCTTCTGTTTTTGCTGTGGCCTCTTGCTTTCTCTCCAGCTCTCAGGTGTTTGCGTAACTGGGGTTTCCAGCAGGTGTTGTCAGGGGCTGCAGCAGCTGTTTCATCACACCTGAGTGCCATTATCTCATCATCTGTAATACTTAAGGACAGACTTTTCCCCCACTTATTGCCAGATTCTTTAGGTAGCTATACATGGTAATAACAGGGTCTAAGTCTAAATATCTAGAATTATCTCCTTGTGTGTGGTTCACCTTCTCATCTTTTCTCCCTGGAATTCCTTGGTTGTGCTGCCCTCCAGTTTAACTGGCACCTTGTGGAATAACTTCTGTTTGGACTCAGAATGCTGGAGTTTGCCTCTCCAGTGTTGATGGCCAGATGAAGCCTCATGAAGCC
Organism: Etia nguti; assembly: GCA_015106755.1. Lineage (NCBI taxonomy): Eukaryota > Metazoa > Chordata > Actinopteri > Cichliformes > Cichlidae > Etia > Etia nguti. Next base: position 8,711 of record VUQG01020448.1, read on the forward strand.
TTGAAGCTTCCATCCACTTGGTTCAGGAAACGCTTCATTTGCACACAAAAACCCCCCTGCCGTTCAAAACTTTTATTGTCATGGCCTTTTAGCTGTCTTACAACAGTGTCAGTGTATAATCACTACCAAAAACAGGAATAAAAACACCTTAATAAGATTTTTTGTGTTTCGTTCATTTATTCATCTAATTTGTTTTTGATTAATACGTGAGTAATGGTAACAGAAGTCTATCAATGTCCATATGATTACAGTCAGTGTTTAAATAAATCCAACAGGACACGAGATGTTTATGTTAAAACTGTTCCAGTGTTTTCAAATGATGGGACAGCGATTGTGCTGTCCCATCAATACTGGAGTGATAATAACTTTATTCATTTTTTTTAAGAAATAATATTTTCTTTCCACACTGGTGGTTTTTCTTTTTGGTAATAACCTCTCCAGCTTTGGCAAAAACCCTTTCACATGGTACTGAGGAGGCAGGGCTGTACAAGTATCCCACAGCAAGCCTGCAAAGGCTTGGATATATGCACCTGTGTAGATATTACCCATAGATCAGGTGTTGTTGTACCCCAGTTGCTTGGCACACAGCAAACACTTCGCAAAAAAACAAAAAACGGCTTGTGAGTATTACAGTAGTAGTATACTTCACATACTTCATTATTTATTATCATTATTATTATTTATTTATTATGTCCATCCATCCATCATCAGTGACATCACTTGCCCTTAAAGAAGCAAGCCTCGGAGAGCGCTTCATAAAAGCTTTCCTGGATTTCTCAACACACGCTCTGAAGCCTCGGACCAGTGCATCCCATCACTATCTTCCATCTTGACTCAGACAAGCAAAAGTCTGTAAGCTCTTTGCAAACTTACCTGCCTGCCCACTCCTTAAAACACAGATTAGCAATTGAATCGTCTTTGTTACCTAAACTTTACTTACTTCCACTTTAAAGCATCAAATCGCGGTATGAGTCTGAGTCTGCCTTGGGATTTTTCTTTTGGTCTGCAATCATGACTTGACTTACAAATATGTACTAAACAACAATCATCAGCTTTCATCAAGTCAGTGTTTAACAACGAAACAGGACATTACGCTCATCTAAAATGAATTTCCTGAACAATGTGCATGCACGCTGACCTTGTCTCTATCATTTCTGTCCAGAACAAAAAAATGACAAAAAGAAGAAAAAAAACCCACACTTGCCTACAGTAATTAAGTGATATGTGGATGAATATCATTCATACATCAAAATATATTTTATGTGGTTTTACCAAGCTTTACCATAATTGCCAAGAGCTCACTATAAACACCCAGCCCATTCTCATTCAAAAGTCCTCACAAGATGATGATTGTTCAGGACCTGCAGTCTTCATTTTCCATCGTGCAGGTTTGTCTGATAGAGTTCTATGGAATTCCTCAACATCTGAAACAATAAGTCTGCGGTCATAAGTGCTCTGCTGATGTCGACACTGTTGCTGTCTGAATTTTAAGAAATTATTTTAGTTGCAAAATGTTTTCCTTTCACCTTGTTCTATGTCTTGAAGCAGTGTTGTGTTTCAGCCCAAACCATGTTTTTGTTTTTTCCCTGAGTCTAACCATGTGAATTAATGTGCTGAGCTGTAATGAGTGAGAGCTGGTCATAAGAAAGTGAAATAATTTAAATAGTGCACAAAGGCTTCAAGAATCAGATGCTAATTAAATATAGCTTTTGTACAAGTATACAAAATTTAACAAGTAACTCATTAACTTAACTTGGCGAGTTCATGACATTATCTTCCTTATTATATCAGGATAACCATATGATAGTAAACACACATCTTGCATGTAGATGGCAAATTTTGTGTTGCATAGCAACCGCAGTAAAATTGTTGCACCCTTTGATCCAGTGCTCCTGCTATTAGGGATCCTCATCGCTGCTCATTGTGAAGTAAAGCTATTTCTCTGATTATAGCCCGATCGACAGTCATAAAGAATACACAAATGTACACACACACACACAGACACACTGACGCACTCTTTCACACAACAAACTTACCCTAAAGCACCTATCGCCTTAGTGCAGCAGTGAGTCAATGTGACCATTAAGACAGAGAAGTGTGTTTACAGCTGATACATGACAGAGCGGACGAGCTCGAGGTGGCTGCTACGGTTGGAGGGCAAAACAAAATCAGTGTTGTTGTTTATGTTAGGCGTTTTTGTTTACCTCTTATCTAATTATGACACACAGCTGGTTGCGTTCCAGTAGTCATGCCTCCGGCTAAGCCTTCCCTCAATTACATAAACAGCTTTTATACTGACACAGAAAACATGGCAAAATCTGCTAAACCAGACACAACAAATCCTAAGTTCAGTGCATGTCGTACAGTAATACGCTTTTCATGTACAGTACACATAAGTTATCATAAGTCACATGGAAATGTACATTTTACTCCAGACTAAGTTTTTATTTTGTTTTACAATGCAAATGCAATCAAGCACTTCTAAATCATGAAGCTTGGTTATTAATACGATTTAAGTACTAGGTGTTCCTATGGAATTCCAATTAAATAACACATTATTTATGGCACATCTGTGTGTCCTGTCTTCACATTTTCCAGTGTTTGTCAAGTGATTTTACATTGCACATAAAATATCTTCTGGGGTTTTGTTACTCATAGACCACCATATTGATTTTTTTTTTTTTTTTTTTTGGGGGGGGGGGTGTTTTTTTTTATTTTTTTTAAAAAAAAAAAATGGGTTTA
>VUQG01020449.1:0-18377 GCA_015106755.1 Etia nguti
GATGTACTATTAATGAGTGATTTATTACTATTACTGAAGGCTACTCGCCACCGAGCTAACATTGTTAGCTGGCGTTAGCTGAGGTTAGTTCATAGACCGCAGACTGTTAGACTTGATGGATAGCATTAACAACCTGCTAGCTGCAAATGATCATGTGCAGTTCTGAAAGCAATACCAACTAGATTTTTAAATCTTAATATAAAATGAGTAACAGTAGGGTGGACGTTAGGTAAGGCTGCACTTTTTGCAGTGATCTCGTATAGAAAACTATTTCTGTATCAGTAATATGTTTTCTTTCTGTCTGCTTTCAGAACTGCACATGATTATTTGCAGCTAGCAGGTTGTAATGCAGCTTTCAGTAATAGTAATGAATCACAGAGCAATAGTACATCGAAGATGCTGAAGTGGCACATAACCCAGGTAGGTACCACAACTAAAACAAGGTAGTTGCAGTAGGCTAACGTTAGTTTTTTAAAAAGAACTTACTTCCAGATATTTCTTTAGGTTGGAGGTGGAGTTTTTTGACACTGAGAGCAGCTTGGTTGCTGCCAAACAGAGTTTGCATTGCACGGTCAGATTTCTTATCAGAGCCTCTTATGTTTGGGTTTCCTCTCTAATAATTACCAAAATTAGAGAGGGGATAGCCTAACATATGAAACAGGAAAAGACCGCAGTGTAATCAAGTAACTGTATTTTAGTTATCACCTGTTTAAGCAGTAACTGTAACGGAATACTCATACTCATGTATTTTAAATACGTAACGCCGGTACATGTATTCCGTTACGCCCCAACACTGACTACCAGTAGCGCAGGACTTGCTGCACTTCGTTCAACACAAATTGATTTGCGAGTGTCCATGGCTGCAGGGTATCTGAATTCAAATAGCTGATACCTGAAGTCATTACTTAAGTAATACTTAATGCAACAATGAATCACATATAACCTTAAGCACATTCATATAAATGTGTTAGACTGAGTAAGCGATGAAGCAAAGAACCAAGTGTTTCCATGTATGCCTTAACATATTTTTTATTCAGTTTACAAATGCCTCCACTACCAATACAAAAGTACAGAGAATGTACTGAAGCTGTCAAGGCCAAACCTGACTAACTCTACAAGAAAAGAAATGTTATGCTCAGAAAGGCTTTTCATTTTCTCATCTTCTCTAAAAATAGTTTGTGGTAAGATAAGGTCCCTGGGGGAACTTGTATAAAAACCAACTCCTTGCTCTTCCTTTTTTATGTTCTCCATTATTCTAGCAAAGCTGATAAAGTATTGACTTTTGAGCTTGTAAACCATTATGACCTTTAGTTGTTTTTCCGTGGAACAGTCATGGCAAGACAAAACAAAGCCACCAAAAATTTACCAGTGACTGTTTACTCCAGCTGAAGGCTGGAAGGGAATTATAAAATATGCAAAAAGTGACTCCAAATGAATACTAAGAATAACAGTTACTGATAAAACTTTAATTTGAGCTTTTTCTTCAAATGAAAAGTTTCGAAACTTGAGGATTGTCAGCAAGCTTTAGAAGGCTATAAACTGATTCCTAAACATTCAACATTTCTTGAAATATAATTTGTCAATAAATCATAAAGAATAGCATTATGAATTTTAGCCTCTTTTTATTCGGTTGCATCCTGAGTGCTTTGGGTATTTTTTATAGAGCACTTTACTTCTCAAATGTAATATCTCTTTCTTCTCCGCCTTCTGAGCCTCCCCTAAAACATAAATCCACTCTAGACTAGCGTGCTCCGCAGTCCGCAACGATTCCACCGTCTCGCAGATTAAGGCAGAGTGATCCAAACAACTTGGCAACACTCTTCCTGACACTGCACTGATTTGCAAACTGATTACCATGTAAGAAGAAAAAAAAACACAGCAGTGGATCTGTAGGGGTGTCATTTTTTTTCTAAAAAGGAAGCAAATGACACAGAAAGTGTAAAAGAGGCAGAAGTTGGCAGAGCAGGGAGGAGGGAATAGACTGAGGGAAGAGGAAAAAGGGGAAAAGGAAAGCTACAATAGTACTGATTGGGATGATCTATCTGACAAGATGGGAAGAAAATGGAGAGTCACAAAAGAAGATGGGTTACCTGCATTTAGAAAAGAATAAGTGGGGGTGGGAGGGGGGAGTGACGATGATAAATTTGCAACTCCTTCCTCCTTGCAAAAAGTTTAAAAAAATTATGATGTATTTCAGTAAGCTTTTAAAGTACCTATAGTGTAGCTACTTTAAAATAAGACAAGGTCAAAAATAAAAACAGCATGCACAACAGACATGCAACACTTTGCCAAAACTAAATGTCATGGAAAAGGTGGTGGTGCCATGTGGCTGTGGGGAGTCCTAATGTCTGCTTTTGTGTATTTGTGTGCAAAGCCATAAGCTTGCAGCCAACCTTCCAACATGGAGACGGGCCACAGTCCAGAGAGCTTAGGTAATTTGACAGATCGTGCCACTCAGGCTGGTGATGCTTGCAGCTCTCCCTTGCTATGGATTGTTTCCCCAAGCTTGTTTGGCCAGGCTGGCATGCCGACATAAGATGAATAGCGGCTCCTTCTCCCGGCCTGTCTGTCTCTGATCTGTCCTCGCTGCTCCAAGGTCAGCCAGCCGCAGAGTTGGGGAGAATAGGAATGTGGGCCTGGGTGGGCTGTTTGGCTGGCAGGCTGAGTGGAGAGAGAGGGATGGGGGCAGAAGCACAGGCAGAGGTGAGAGGAAGGTATGTGTGTGTGTGTATTAGAGGGAGAAGATAGATTTCAGGGATTCTACAAGGAAGGTACATGACTTGGGTGTGAGCAGGTCTGCAAGTGCCCTGTGTTTGTAGTGTGTGCTTTTCTATTTTTGTGTGTCCAAAGAAAGAAAAGCGGTGAGAAATACATCAAACACCATCAGCATGCTGCTGTGATGGAGCCTGCATTCAGTTTGCTTGGCCACCTGCAGTTAAGTGCATTGGTCTCGCTTTGGTTTGCGCAGCCTCTTGGAATGGAAATCACGACAACTTCTTCTGTTTACCCAACTCTGCTGTTAGATGAGAAATCATCAGCCCTAATAGATAATCTGCAGGAAGAGATGCTGGCTGTATTTCAGTCAGAAACACTTACCTACAAAAAACCCGAAATGGTTATGTAATTTTGTTGTTGGAAACCGGCTCAAGGTTTTGAGGATACTCTCGATGAATATGAGCAAAAAAGATTAATCAACAAGAGAGCCGATCAGCTAATAAAAACATTCACTAACATATTATCAAACAAACAAAATGCAATTCATGAAATGGTTTTCAGCAGTTGAGTGTAATGTTAGGTGACTAAAACTGATTAAAGGATTAAAGGAAAGCTAACCCAACACATGCTGGTCTTGGATATTATCTGGATCTTGAAAGTACGTGATGCATGTCTAATCACCAAAGTGACCTCTTATTTTTATCTGGTCCTCACTGAAGCAAGGAAAAGGAAATAAATGCAGGGTTGTGATGGATTGGATGTAAAGAAAAGCTTGAAATTTGGGAGACATGTAACCTATAGGTGTTTGAGCACAGGCCTCTTCTGAGCCATAAAACATGTATCATTTTCAAACCAGAGGCTCAAATAAACCAGAACGCAATGCAGTGCTGTGGTATGGAGGTCATTTTTGTATGTGTGATTTGTTTTCCTGTGCTACCTGAGATCAAATTCTTTTTTTCCCAGATTGTGACAAATTTGCTTTTGGCTATTGTTGTTACTCTTTACACCCACTTGTTAAGATGTGGGTTTTATCTCTGGCTCTAGTACCTTTCTGTTTGCATACCTGAGGGGTGTGTGTGTGTGTGTGTGTGTGTGTGTGTGTGTGTGTGTACACGTGTGTCTGAGTGAGTATGTGAGCCTCATGAGTGTACTGTATAAATGTCACTAGATCATCTCTTTGTGGATGCGGCTGAGTAAGTATAGCTCAGAAAAATCAATTTTGTGGCCCATAGGGGAAACATAAAACCACATTTTTTCATCATTTCAAGGCATGTTAGATAAGCTTTAGTCTTAAAACGTGGCCCCTAAATCATGTGGCCATTTTTTTTAGAATAACGCTGTTGAAATAAAAATAAAAACCCATGTAAGGTTTTCTCTACACTGCATTTTTTAGATTTTGAGCAGGTAACTGCTAAGTTAATTTAGGAAATTTGACAGATGGTGCCACTCTCGCTCCTCCCAGCTACTTTAATCAACTTTCCTTTTACATGTCATATGATTTGTGTTGGGATGCTGTATTTATAGCAAACAATCTCTTGCTTGGGGACATGTGTTTCGAGTGGCCTCTTGAGCTTTCCAACTTGCAGTAATGATGTTTTTCCGATGTGCAGTCCAACATAGAGCCTCTTTATTTCATCAGCCCACACTTCACCCCTGTGCCTTTCACTTTTGCTCTTAACTTATTTCCCTCTCCTCTCTCTTCCACCATGCCGCACCCCCTTGTTCAATCTCTGCACTGTCAGTTTGTGGCTCTCGCCTCTCCTTCAGTCATTGATCATGGTGGCAATAGTGTAGTGTTTGCTGGTCTGGAAATGTGTGGCTCAGCAGGGAAGGAAAGGAGATCAAACACTTTAATTACAGCAGACTTGTAGGTGGTGCCAGCTACAGGCAGCAGTCATGTAACAAGGACAGGTAGAAGAGAAACGCCTGGGAAAACACGGCAGCATCAGAGCAAATACCTCCTTAATCCAGATGCACTCACTCTCGCGCTTGCACACATACATTGACAAACATCATAAATACCTTGCCATTCTTGTGCTCATATATCATGCTGACATTGATGTGCCCTGAATATGTATCAAATATGAATGCTAGTGAAAGCTCTGCTGAACATATTTATAGGAGAGGGGATCAGTCACTCATGTGTGCAAACACCGCAAGTGCATTAGCATACATCAAGAGTCAAAAACCAGCATGTGCATAGCGTACAATACATAAACATTCATGCAGTTCATCCATAGCTCACCTACTAATCAAACTAACAAGCTTCATTAGCCAGTCTTCCACTAAAGATTCATCATCCTGTAAGACCTAAAAACCTATTGTCATCCAGCTTTTATCGCGCCGCTGATTCATTTGTACGACCTGCGTCGATTCTGCAGAGAACTACATAGAACGGAGAGAAAGTCTGACACACACTGGCACTGTGATTGATGTCCTGTTTCGCTCATCCCAATGCTGATTCAGAGCTCCAGGCACTGTGGGAACCAACTCTCTACTTCACTGGTTTTTATTCCTACCAGGTAGTGCCTCGCTGTCACTCAGGACCAACTCATGACTGCACACAGTGTCAACCAGCTGATCGGGCGGGTTGAGACACCAGGACCTGTCAGTAATACAGTGCTTTGAAGACAGGCTCAAGTGGCTGAATGAGGTCAAGAGATCGGGCTATGCGACCTAAAGGTTAAGAAATCAATATGGAATTGTAATCAGCTTTGGCAACACGTGGTAACAGAGTGGGAGAGAGGAATAAGTGAGAGACTGATGAAATATAACAGATAGGATCAAGGAATAGGTAAATCATGAAAAGTCAACGGAGAAAGAGCGAGATAAAGAATGGGCACTCTAATTAAGATAGCTACACAAAGCCTTTTGCTGTTAGGATTAGGTTATAATTGTTTGGGCTGCTTTGTGGGTGTCTGCCTTAGAAAGCAAATTAACTCAATACTGATTTTAGTTTAGCCTGAGCAAAGTGTTTTCATTTTTCTTTGTGAAAAAAAGAAGTGCAATAAAACAAGTTGGCACAATGTAATCAAGGAGACCAATCCTGCGTTATTGTTTGCGAACATAATTGATATTTTAATTCAGATTCTCCACATATGTATTGCCCCTGACAAAGACATTGAAGACAAATTTAGAGAGATATGTGAAATAATACATAACAACTGACGATTGTATTAATTTTGGTGTTTCATCATTTCACATTCTACAATATTACTTTTTATCTGCTTAAATGTAGTGTTTCAACCATTCCCACAGAGACTGCCGAACACATATCAGCTTTATGGTTGTTTGGTCTGGCTTGCACCACAGAAATTGATTTTTTTTTTTTCATAAAGAAGCGAGGTCTTTGATATGGAGGATCAATTTTTCAGAAGTGTTTTTCTTTGATAAACAAGGGCCTTTTCCTCACCGGCTGAACACAGGCGCAGGTTTGGACCTAACCCAGCGCAGGCTGGAACGAGAGCAGTCAAAGAAATTATGGAGAAAATAGAGAGAGTGAGACAGAAAGATGGAGGAAGGGGGGTCTTGGAGGGGAACAGCTGAAGATGGAGGCAGCAGCGATGAAGAGTAGAGAATAAATATTTATTTCCTGTAATGTTTTTGCATGACAGATTCTATATTATATTTCAATGTGGTGCTGCACCTCAACCATGAGAAATGTGCTGGCAATGAATTGCACACGCCAATAAAGCACATTGGGGGATTTGGAAAGAAAGAGGAAGGGTAAACAGATAGTAGAGCTGAGCAAGAGGGAGAAAGCTGTAAAAGATAAGTGAGAGAGGAAGCGAAGGAATAGGAAAGAAAGAAGAAAATAACTGATATGAAAGGAGGAGCTGAGGGAGGAGATACAAACAAAGCACCGACATCAGAAATTGACATCACGGGCACGGCAAATGGGACAACGTACATCAAGCAGATCACGATAGTGTACACAGGGAAAGATGGCAAAAGAATGAAAGAGAGATTTGTGGCCTGCGGAGTGAAGGGCATGAAATGAATAGATCCAGGGGCCCACTGGAGTGTGCCCTGGAGGACATGTGCGGTTGGGTCATGGAGAGGAGTGGGCTGTGGGAGCAGGGATGGTTTTGGGCTCTATAGAGCCAGCTAAAAGAAAGAAGAAGAAACAGACAAGGCCCATTAACTCAGGAATAGTAAGATCACCCAGGGAGGGGTGGCAATTTACATCTGCACTGACATGGGAGAGGAGTGAAGATGTTTTAAATGGTAATCTGTAAAATCTTCTGTTTTCTGTATTTATGCTGTATCGTTTTTAGTGAGCTGCACAGTTTTGCACTATACTTCCACCAACTTTAAGACACAATTTAGAGTTTTTTCTTAATATATGTAATTATAACAATGTTTACTTTACACTTTGAGCCATGCTTAACAACTAAACTACAGAAATATATATAAAGAAAGAGAGGGCAGAAAGATTTTTAACAGTATCTCATCATGTGAAACTAAGGATTGTTGGAATATTTTGCCATTGTTGGGGATTGTGTTCATTAATTTATGGTTTAATGACATTATTTAGCATCTTGAAGTTGGTCTGTTGGTGAAAGAAAACATGGAAAACCGGAAATAAATGTATGGAAGCTACATGTGCAAATTTCGGGAAGAGCGAAGGGGTGGTCAAGGGCAGTAGTATGCAAATACTCATCTAGAACTGTAGTGGCCATGATTTTCACACCAGAAAATTTTAACAGCATAGCCAAACATGTACAGTTTAACAAACTTATGTGTTTTATCAACAATTAAAAGAAATTATCATATACAACCTTTAAAACCTACATTACAGTAAATTCATAAAACCAGCCTTTTGGCGCCACAAACCAGAGCTTGTGGCCCTACATGTGGTAGGTACTTCAGAAATTGGGAGGAACATAGGGTTACGTAAAAGAGTGGAGGAAAATGTACACTGCTGGATTTATCCTCTGGAAAAGTTGCCATCTGAAAGAGAGAAGAGAGTGCAAGGTGGTCTCAGGGGGGAGTATAGCAAGGCAGTATCGAATGGTAGTCTGTAGGATGAGTTTGGAAATCAAGAAGGAAGAGGGTGAAGGCAGAGGCAAGGATTTAGTGGTAAAAGTTGAAGAAGAAGAACTTTGTGCTGAATTCAGAGAAGAGTTGAGAAAGACTGTGGTAGGGAAGAGTTACCAGACGACTGCGAAAGTACAGCTGTACTGCTGAGGGTAACTGCCAAGAAGGCATTTGGTGCCTTTGGAAAAAGACAAGAAGAGCCAGTGGAGAAATGAGGAAAAGTATTCAAAGGAAGTGGTTAACAAAAAAACGTGAGATAGTCAGGGAAATGACGAAAGTAGACAGGAGTGCTAGAAGGCTAGGTGTACGGCAAAGAGAGAGGTGGCAAAGGAAAAGGCTTGCAGTGAAGGAAGGAGAAAAGCATGACCTCTTCTGAACATGCTGACAATTTAAGCCGAATTGACAAAATTCATCACTCCATAAGACCTCTTGCCACTGATTTTCAGTCCAGTTTTTTATAATAGCTCAGTCTTTTCCATTTTTCCATGCTTAAGAATAGCTTTGACAGCAAACTATAAAGAAGTGAGAGGTAGCTCAATACTTGTACCAGCACTGTATGTTCCAGCATTGTTTGTTTGTTTTTGTTTGTTTTAATAAATCATCTGAATGGCCTCAGCTTGGCTACCCCTCTAAACAGGATACAAACCAATAGTTTAATTTATTATTTTTCTTTGTTTCGCTCAATAGATGGATTGGTGCTGTGGCTGCAGTGATGCGGATGCTATACCCGTCCTTTGTAGAGAGCTGAGCGTAAAAGCAAAGCTCTCGATTTACCAGTCGATCTATGTCCCTACCCTCACCTGTGGTCACAAGCTCTAGATAGTGACCGAAAGAATGAGATCACAGATACAAGTGGCCTCTCCCTTAGAAATAGGATGAGGACCTCAGAGTAGAGCAGCTACTCCTCCAAATCGAAAGGAGCCAGTCGAGGTGATTCAGGCATCTGACAAGGATACCTCTTGGGTGTCATGGAGCGGCTGTGTGCAGCCAGAGAAGGACCCAAAACGCAGACTACACAGAGGCGAAAAAGTGAACTCAAAAGGCAGCTTTATTGCCAACACAAGGGGAAAACGGTAAAAAACTAAACTGGGAAAATATAAACTAAACACACAGAGAGGCACACAGGGAAACACAGCCATGAATGAGGGATGACGCGACAACGAACAGGAACACACGCAGATACTAAATACAGAAGGGGAACAGGGTAAAGAGCAAACACCTGGGAGACACGGCTGACACTAACCACACAGACGAGACGGGGGAGAGCAAACAGAACATTACGCACACAGACCGAAGACTACCAAAGTAAAAGAGGAAGTACACTGAACTTTACAGACACAGACTCACGAGCAGACACTATGACATCACGGACATGAAAAAGGGAACACAGAGACGTGGGACCAGGTTAGGCACAGAACAGAGGGGCTCAAAAATACAAACAGAAACCAAAACACAGGAAACTCAAAATACTGGGTCAAAATGACCCAGAACCGTGACATTGGGTGAGTTGTTCTGGGCATGTCCCACCGGGAGGAGGCCCCGGGGCAGACCCAGGAGACGCTAGAGAGATTATATCTCTCTGCTGGCCTGGGAACGGCTTGCTGTTCCCAGGGACAAGCGGAGGCGGCGGCGGGGGAGAGGGAGGTCTGGTTTTCTCTTTTTAGGCTGCTAGCCCCACAACCCAGCCCCAAATTAGCAAAGGTAAATGGGTGGATGGCTGCCTTTTTTTTGTTGTTGTTTTTTGTTTAAATATCTGTAAATCAGTTTGTATTAATATCATATCAAATCTTATATTTTCAATACAAATAACCATACATTTAGATACACAGTGTGTGTTTTTTTTTTTTTTACATGGACATCACATATTTTATCTGTCTGTATTTTACATATAGCTGGGACCTTACACCAGATTGTGTTTAATTAATTCCAATTAATAGAACATAACATTTGTGTGCAGTGATCATTTGGTAATAGGTTCTCTAGTGTGTGAGATGAATTGTGAGTAATAACACATACATTTGTATTTTTACATAATTATATTAACATAATATTGCCAGAGTTTAGCGATTTAAGACTTTGGCTGGTTCCTAGCTTCAGAGTTTTAATGCAGACAGAAAATATGTGGATGGTACACCACAAGGAGCACGTGTTTCAAACTGAGTTACAAATGTGATAATGAATGAATGAATAATAAGAAATAATGAAATATATAACAAAGACAGACTGGAATAGGGGAAAAATCCAATTCACAAAAGATTAATTTAACTGGGGTGTATCAAGTGGTTTGTAATAATTGCAGTGCTCGATTTTAGTTTAATCCACAGGGAATCTGTCACGTCTACTCTTTCAATATTCCTTGTGCCAGGAAAAGTGGTGGCAACTGGCGGTGAAATCAATGAAGGCATTTGTGTTTTGCTGAATCAGACAGATGTGAACCTGCAGAAACCTGCATTCAGACTTACAGTTAAAGAGAAAGAGTTATCACTGTGGCGTTTTCACCAATATACGATAACTACAGATCTAGATTCCTTTTAGCCACGACTTGATGTTTTAGTTTGCTGCTATATATTGTTAAGTCACTTCTGACTCAACAAATCCATTTTTAACTGTGGGCAGCCACATTCATGCACACACAATCTGATTGTAGGCTTCCTGCCCAGTGTGAAATGATGGCAAGCCAAATTATTTGAGTGGCTAGTGAACACATCCGAACACCCAGGAAGCCAGAGGGAGGCAGCTGTTTTACTGAGGAGTTGGCTGACTAAAGTTTGGCAAAAGTGCCAGTGAATATTGGACTTCATTCAACAGGTGGTGAGAAAGAGACATCCAACTGAATGCTTATGTTGCTCTGTTTCTTCTGTATGTGTAAGCAATGTTTGCTAAATGTTTTCTATCACATTGACACGGTGATAAATGAATTCTTTATGAGGAATGTTGCTCTGAGCTTGATTTAAAGTCTGATTTCTGTGTACTACCCATCAAACTAATTCGCACACCATTAATTTTGTCATCCAAGTTGAAGGTGTCTAAAAAAATGCACTGATTAGAACGTAATAGTAATAGCAAGGACAAACTCAGTCGAAAGCCTTTGCAGTTTGTACACATTGCAGCCTTGCACTATATATGCACATGAGTTTGCCCATGCACTTTAATGCCGTACAACACAGAGAGGAAGCACTGATGTGTGACAGACTTGCCTGATGGCTGGCAATGTGCTTTGCAGGCCATATCAATGGAAGTGTCTTCCTTGCTTCCCCTAAATGCACTCAGACAGTGACAAAGACAGAGGCTGCAGTCTGAATCACTGAAATGGACAGCCTTAGGACGCTGAGTGAAAGTCAGACAGTTTAGTGGAAAGTAGTTAGACTGAAGCCCAGTCTCCCGGATCGTGGTGAAACAGGTGAGTGTTGCAGTGGTGCAGAGCCTGACATATGCCAAGGTGGAGGGATAAGACCTCCTGGCTTCAATGTCATCTGTGACCATTGGAAAATATGTGCCCGTGTGGTCAAAAGAAAGGAAAATTATAGAGAAAGAAAAGGGTAGAAAACCTAGGGAAGAAGGAAATGCAGCTCTGTATTCAGAAAGATAGGCTGGTATATTTCATAATCCAGAGCTGACAATCTAAACTATCAGTCGTACTCAACATAAAAGGGAAAACTTACTTAAAAATCCAGCTTGACATTAAAAATGGGCTTTATGGCTGTGGATGTTGGATCTATTTATCAGAAAAAAGACAAACTAAAGAGATTCCGTGTTATTTAATTTCAAAGTCTTAAAAGGTCTTAATCACTGTGCAGTGTCAAGGTACATTATTGTGAGGTCAAGCTGGCACTTAATTGATATAATATTTGATATAAATAATGCCTATTCCTTCCATACCAAGATTAAAGAGAACCCATGCATTAAAGAAGCTTGATTCATTAGACATTTGTACTAACAGAGACACAGATATATCACCAGACTGCAGTTATATTCAATATACTCAACTCATTAACTATTTTCTCAGTGTCTCTTCAACTTTGCTGTTTTGATACACTTTCCACCCATGTTGTGATATTATTTTCAGACTCAACTGTAGTTAAAAAGCTCTAAAAACAACTGGCCCTTATCTGCCCACTATCAAATGTCCAGCAAACAAAATTAGGAACTGGCAGGTGAATATAGCGGTGCATTCAGCAGCTAAGTGGCTAGGTATTTCCCTCGGCACCTGGTGGCAACCAAAACCAGAACTAAATGAGAACTATTACTTCATGCTCACGAGACCTCTGTATCAAATTATAAATATTGTTGTGTTCAAAGGTTGTTCTCCTGTCCCCAAATGTTCCAGGAATCAGTTCAATAAGGACAGATCATTCGAAAGAATTGAACATGATTTATTGAAGAACAGAGTTTGAGTAAAAAGTTGTTTGGTGATTACACCGAGTTACACAGCAGAGTGGAGTCCAAAGTGGTAGAAGTAGGTCAGGACCCCCCGGAATCTCGACACTGGTTGTAGCGGAAGAAATGAGGCAGGTGGAGACTTAGATGAGGATCTCTAACTGGCCAGAATGAGGTGGAGGTGGGAAGGATGCAGGTTGCACAAATGAGACCTGAAAGGAGGAATGACAAAAGAGCACTGCCTCTGAGGTGTGGAAAATGCAATTAGAAAGACAGTAACGATAGCTGGTAACTTAGTGGGAATTGCATTACCAAGCTTAGAAAACATTTATAGGGACCAGGCAAATAACATTGTGAGTGATTTGAGACACCCATTTGCCTCGTCCTTTGAATTTCTACCATCTGCACAGTGCTATTGTTCACCCATTGTTCACCAAAAACAGGTCCAAATGGTCTTTTATTCCTCAAGCCATCAAACTTCTGAACATGAAGCAACACATAGGCTGCCAAGCTGGCCAAAATCATCCTTAAGATACAAGGAGAGTGAAAGCCTCTGTATATTCGTGTGCTTTATGTTTTTTGTCGGTACAATTTTTTTTTCCTGTCCTGTCTGTGTAGCAGTCAGAATTCTTGCCTGAAGGCCAAAAAAATGCCCGACAGATTAACTTCTCCAAGTGGACCATTATGGCATTTGCTATAATGGTCCACTTGATAGTCATATTTTATTAGAACTTTATTAGGAGTTTTTTTTTTTAATTTTTGAGTTTTTACAATTACAACGGACTGGGAGATGGAAAAGAAAAAGAATAACAAAAGAGAAGTTGGGGAGAAGGTTAACAGAAGGGGAGGGTGAAAAAATGGAGACGAAGATGAATAGAGGGAGAGAGAGAGAGAGAGGGAGCAAGAAAAAAAAAGCAGAATCTGCATCAATACCTGCTGACAAAACAACAACAAAAAACAGCAGAGAAACCACAGCAACAACCAACATATGCATAAATAACAGTAAATAATAAATATTAAATGTTACTGAACAGCATACTCATTTTACTCATTTAGTGAGTAAACAAAGCCTCAATGATTTAACATTGTAACAGATGAGGTTCCTCTTGCTAACCACCTTGGCCAACATGGAGTATGAAAAAGTGGTTTGCTTCTATAGTAGATTAACAAGGAAAGGCGTAACCATGATGGAGAGGGGACAGACGCTCTAACCATGTCCGGTCTAATAAAACAGGCAAGTTGAGCAGGTGCAGGCTCGCCAGCACTTTCAGGTTTGCATCTATGAGATTGTCTGAATCTAACAGATGTGGACAGTTAACCATGTCACCCACTGCTCAAGCCTTTTTAATGTAGTTTATTTTTTGCAAATTTTATATTTTAATATACTTAAAAAATCAATTTGTAGGTCTGTGTTTCTGAGCTCATGAGCAACATTTTTTTCAGGACAGCCACTATAAATGTATGATTTAGAGAATACGATGCTGGACATTAAACAGAATGTAAAGCACTTAAAATGAGATCAATCTGAAACATACTGAAACAGTAATGCTAATCCATTTAACACTGATGGGGATCATATTTAAGTCTTCAGCCAGGATGGAGTGCAGAAAGGTGAAGACGTCCTGGTTGGGTACAGACAGGCAGCACAAACGGGGGTCGTTTTTGCTTGCTTTTGTGTAAAAGTCACCGCACGCCACTGATATGGTGTATACAAATGTGTAATGATTTCCGCTGTAATCAAATTTCTTGATGGGGACAAATAAATGTATACAGCTATCATTAGAAACACATGAAACAGAGACTGATTGGTTCACAGAACGCGGGCAAGACAATGATTGGGCCAGAGTGATGATGACAGAATTCAGTTATTATTATTGTAGATAAGGGTAAAGAGTTAGACTTTTGCCTATTAGATCAAAATGTTTTTCAACATTTGGTAGATTAAAAAGGTAGATTAATGCCTTGAGCATCTGCACATATGCCTTGCAGATGCTCAAGGCATTTAAAAAAAGCCACATTCCACAGTTTACAGAGCAAGCTTAGCTTAAACTTTAAGGATGCAATAAGGTGGGGGCCACATATTTGCCTATGCAACGTTCTTCAGTGGCTTACAAAAGTAATTTTCACTAAATCTAAAAGACTTCCCTTTCAGAGCCTGAAATAAAGCTGGATGAGAAAAAGAAAAAGTTCATTCAGCAGAGCCAAACTTCAAAAAAATCACACACACTCGAGCACATAGGCACTATACTTTATCATTCAAGTAATGCAAGCAATTTCCCATTTTATTTGTACACCCCCCCTTTTTTGATGACAAGCTGCAAAGCCAGGCCCTTACATGACACACTTTCTTTTTGAGCCTATAACACCTTATAACCCCTCTTGAGTTCCAATTTATTATCAGGCAGCCGAATGAATAGTAGTTGAGGGACTTACAACCTATGATGTTCCCTTTCTTCCTTTTGTAGTCAAGGTAAAAAGGACACAGCTCAGCAATAAAGCCGTAAACCTAATCACAGCTCAATGTGTGCCCAGCATGCATTTAATACTTTAATACATTTACTGCGCAATCTACATTGTGCCTCTACCCATCCATGGACTTTTATAGGTGGACTTATTAATTAAAACAAATTTGAGGACGCTGCTCTTTAGTATAACACAATTTAATTTACTGACTAGAATTTCCAATTAACTTCACCCACATCAAAACAAAATGTTTAATCATTTGTGAATTAAGTAACATGTTTGGCCTTCTGTTTTTTTAACCACAATATGTATCTGTTTACAGAATTTGGTCTGTCAAAAATGCTACTTAATCCGCCTCCCTCTCGGTTTAGTAAAGACCTCTCTACACCTCCATCACTGCACTGTGAAACATTTTGTTCTGAATACAGAGCCTTCTGCTTCTGCCCAGTGTCTGCCTATTTTTCTTTTTTCATTTACTTCTTTTCTTCTCTTTTGCCGCAGGGCACAGCATGTCATTGTGCATAGCCGGTATTGCTGACAGAGTGTGACGTTTAGGTGAGAATGCACAATGGCCTTGCAGGTCACTTTTATTCGTTATCAAACTTAGATCACAGTGAAATATTCAGCACAGCTCTTAATACGCGTCACCTGCATTGTCACTGTCGAGCTTGAGTCAAATCTCCCGAGTGTAATATCTGCCAATAGCCAGATGAGCTGATCACTTATTCTGAAATTACTTTCCACCTTCCCCAGAGCTCTCCTGTTGTGCTTTGAAATTATCTCTCTGGGTTCTAATATGCTGCTTTCAGAGGTAATCTAACAACATTACAATGTTAAATTGCTTTTGCTTAAGACTTGTGGAAGTGGTCACTATAATAAATCATTTTCTTTATGCAATGAAGTCAAATGGATGCTTTTGTTGTTAGCGCAGTCACTTTACAATCACTCCTGAGAAGGTGCAGGTGTTTGCTTTGGCTTATTTATTACATATGAATATATGAAATGTAATCCCTCAAATAAATATTCTGTTTGTTGACAGTCACCGCGTCTCCTACATTAATATTCTTCAATGTGACCAACTTTGGATCCAAATAGTCTGCAATTTGATCGGTGAAAAAATTCAGTGGGCGTGGCTTTTCACCGTGCTGGGTTAGGTGGCATTTTTAGTGGTGTAGCTAAATCCTATTAATTATTTTGCTCATCACATGGTTTACATTGGAGCAAGCGAAATAGCATTACAAAATTGATGCAAGAGTGCATCTAAAAAAAATAAGTAAATTTATATTTGAGTGTTTTCATTTACAGAATTTGATCCATTCAGTTCATTAGGACTAGAAGACTGTTTTCTCCTATTCATGTGTGTGCAGGAGGCTTGGTTACAAATGAAGGATACTAATGCGTATGCCCTACAGGCCTTAAATTGAAGAGTCCAGCATCCGGTATTCATTTCTGCATAATACATTAATAATGAGTCCTTGCAGGCAGTGAGGGTGATGGTGTTAGCTTTTGGTTGAAATAACAAAAATGAAAAATAATGTTATGAATGAGATGATTAAGTTTAGATGTTGTTAAATACAAACTGTAATTTAGGCTGATGATAAGCGTCTGGATTTATTTTAAATCCATGGGATTTGAAATTTCATTGTTTTTAAGCATCTATTCTGTACACATGTACTTTTGAAGATAAGAATATGAAGGATGGATGTGACCACCATGACATTTGTGATCTTTAAAACTTTTCAGTTGAGCTTTATGGCCTTGAGAGACCATATTTAAATGAGAGGGTGGAGTGCTAAGTTATCAACTACTAAGTTATCAAGTCTGGTTAGCAAGCTGCAGCTATAAAGTGCATTATGGGTACAACGCAGACTATTAAAATTTCATTTTCACACACCAGAACAGGAGCACAGACTTCTTTGTGAGAGTATACTTTACAGCAGGCTGCATTACTTCCATTAAAAATCCCCCCCAAAGCCACCAGCACCACAAACACATTGGAGAGGTCCAGCTCAATTACTTAAATTAGAAGACTTAAAGCTCAGCAGACGGCTGTTGGCTACACTTACTCGTGTCAGCACACCTGACATTTTAAAAACAACTAACTATAAGCCTTGAAAAATTCCAAATATAGGGATTACAGAAAAACAAAATAAACTCACCCACTGTACATTTGTTGTGAATGGCCAAATCTGCTATAGATGACTGCTTCAAGTAAACATGTTAAGTTCTTCCCTGGAGGTGAACTTTTTAGAGGCAGCGTCAAATCATCATTTCATGTTGAAATGCTGCTTTTGGCACTTCTGCACTGGCTTCATATTCATTCATCCAGCCATCCATTATTGTCTGCTACTGGTCTATCTCTGTTTTGATCCTCTGTGTTGGAAGTGCAGAAGCTCTCCGCCCCTTTAGGGTGGAATTGGAGCCTTTTCCACTCCCCGGCTGGACCACCTGTGCATCATCAGTCTAATCAGCTGCAGTGCAAAGGGACCAGCTCAGCCACTCAGACCTTGTCAGATTATCACTTAACTCAATGTGCTAAACAGGCCAGGCTCTTTGCTGATCCTTTTGTAAAAATTTCCTTTGAGAACTAACAATGTGTTCATTATCTCTAGTGTCTGCCTCTGCTGGTGGTTTAGCCGTCATACTCACCTTCCTCCACAGAACGTTGGTTATCTCTCTTTCCTTACCCAATCAGACACTCAACTTTCGGCTTCCTTCACTGAACTTCCTCCTCAAAGTAACACCTGCCTGCTCACTCTCTGATGGCTCCTTCTTTCTAACAGATGACAGTACTCCTCGCTGGCGCGCTTGCGCTGCACTTTGCTCGGCGCAGTGGAAACCGTTATTGCGCAGCGCAAGCAATCGAACCTTATCCCATCTCCACCATAAGACCCATGTTTGTGTGTGTGTGAATGTTGAACTTCATTCTCCCTGCTTTCCTTGTGTGGTTCTTGCATTTCAGTCCATTAGCCTCCAGTTTAGCCGATCATAACACCATCCATCCATCTTCTTCCGCTTATCCAATTCAGGGTTGCAGAGGGTGTGCAGCCTACCCCAGCTGTCATAGAGCGAGAGGTAGGGTAGATCCTGAAGAGGTCGCCAGTCTATTGCAGGGCTAACACAGGGAGATAGACAACCACTCATACCTACAGATACCTCACAAACCATTTGGAGCAAACTGAAGCCCCACTCTTAGTCAGAAATATGAGGGAACTGAGTTCAGTGGGGAAATGCATCCTACTTGGATGGAAGACCAGCAGTGCATCTTGAAGCTAAGCTTTTGGAAGCAGCCACCCAGAAGTGGTGCCTGAAGCTAGAATTATACTGCTCCACTCTCAGAGTCAATCTTTGCTGTGGGGAAATGGGCACTTTTGGCTTCCTTAAGCAGGCTCAGCATCCAACACCTGCTGCAGTCTTGGGTTACAGGTGCATTTCTGTCCCTTTAGGGCACTAGTTAGCAGCTCAGACCATCTTCCCAAGACAGAAAAGATGCAAACTGATGTCAAATATTATCTGAAAGACAACAGAATCCATATCATGATATTAGTGAAAATGCATTTGACATGTACAAGTATGCAAGCTCTTGGGAATATAATGAGCTATTTTGCATATAAAATACTTTTTGTCACCCATTTCATTAAGTGTATCCTGGGAGTATATCCTCATTTGAATTTTGTGATTTTTATCACAATGCAATCAGCAGAGCAATGTGCTTATGCGACTGCCTTTTTTTTTTTTTTTTTTTTTTTTTAAAAAAATTTTTTTTTAAAAAATTTTAAAAA
>VUQG01020449.1:18397-29474 GCA_015106755.1 Etia nguti
TTTAAAAACATGTCTATCTGGAAAACCTTGAGAGAAATTTTTTTTCAAGGCAGCTTTTTCATTGCCTTCACAGTGAGAAGCCTTTCACAGCAAGCCTTAAATGCTTGGGACTGAACATGAGGGCCATCACTCACTGACGCCTTCTGCCAAAGCCACTTTCTACCGATGAAGCTTGGCACATCTTCTTTTTTAAAAAAAGTCAAATTCTAAGCAGTGTTTTTAGAGTGTCAAGACCTCGTGTCACGTTGGTTCAAAGACAAAGGACCAGAGGAGTCCCGGAGAATCAGATTCTCCACTTTTATTCTGTCACTCACAAGACAGCGTTGCAAGCATTTCTGCTGTGGAAGGATTTTTTGAAGGCACTGGAGGGGGAAAAAAAGGGGACACAGAACGAGATCAATGAACACTTCTCCACTTTCCCAGGGAGGACTTCTCCAAAGGTCACAGTGCCCATTCACACACCAATTTACATTGAGTAGCACTCTCCACAGTTCTTCTGTGCCAGGAGTTTTGCCCAGAAAGCCCGCCATAAATCAGTCATGGACTGAATCCAACATCAAGTAAAATCTAAAATCTCTTCTTCCATATAGGCAGTAGCTGCAAAGGAAGCTTTTTTTTCTTGAGATATTTCTTTGTGATGTTAGATATCGTTTGGTTTTGCTTCCCTAAGTTTAGTTTGCAGTTGATGTAGATCAAAGCACAGAACATTTCACAAATTTTCAGGCTGTAAATCCCAGCGGTCACTTGAAAGCACTGACAAAATCAGTAAATAAAGAGTGATGATAAATTCTCCTGACATTTATTCAGTTAATCTGTGTTTCAACATTGTTGAGCTGTTTGTATGATTAATATATCACTGCACGCTTGTCATAATTGAGGTAAAGTGAACAATTATTATGATGATAAAGTCAAAGTTAACCCTCTATTTTGCTGTCTTCTTTTTGTTGCTCTGCACCTTCAGTTGTTTTCCCAGGACACCAGATATTAGACTTGCATGTGCATCTCAGCCAGCTGAATATATGCATACTACAACACATGCAAGCCCATGAATATGAAAACTGAGCACACCAGGTGGTGAGAGCCTGACAGCGAAGTATGATTTTTCTTGGTATATATGTAACAAATGTGTAGTCATGTGGAACTCAGCACCAGAGCAACTGCTTCAGCATCACCACATAGAAAACCAGCATACAGAAAAGCCATTATCGCCTGTCATCACTCTCATAGTTATTGTTTAGAGGTTCTTGTTGCCAATCCGGAAGGTGTGTTATCTTGCTGTGATAAACAGAAAACAACAAGTATGTAGCACACTTCAACCTTTTCAAGTGAATAAGTCAGTGAAGAGTTTCTGTGAAGTCGTTAAATGCTATCCTTGAAAATGTTTGTAGAATGAAGTTGATATTGTGAAAGGTTGATGTTTTTCCAACTCCAATCAAGTCATTTTCAGTACTTAACCCTTATTAAGTAATTTTGTTCTCTAAACCTAACCAAACATTGTGAAACATCAATTTCAAACTCAGGTGTCAAAGTCATGTCACTGTCATTATACTGATTAGTTGTGGTACCTAACTGGACCTATAGAAGTCATATCAACTGATAATAGCCATTAATGTCAGGTATTACTCAAAATATGACACAAAAAGCTATAGGCCAACTTTACTTAAAGATACAGTTAGCAATTTATGAGATTATTTAATAGGAAAAGAACAAATACATGTTTTATCACATGTTCAAATACTTTTATGTATGTAGACAGAGAGTAGCCACATACTAACCTTATGTTACTTCTAATGTAAAGATCATAGACAACTCTATCAAGCTATATATGACCACATAACATGTCTTTCTTGTTCTACTCTCTCCCTCTTCCCTTTCCCTTTCCACCTCCTCCTCCTCCTCCTCCTCTCAAGCCTCATCTCCTGAACTGAAGTCAAGGCTCTAACACATTAAAACGTGCATAAACATTTTTATTTATTCTTGATATTATCGCAGTTACTTACTGTCAGCAGATTAGACACACGACTCTCCCGTCTCCCGTCACCAAGCTAGTTACAGAACAACAGTTGGTTACATCGCTCATGCCGAGTGATGTAAGGCTTGAGTGTCTTATAAAATCGCATTTTTCCTCTAATAAACAGTTTGATTACATTCTCACATCATATGAGTTTATTTGCTAACCATCCAAGTCCAACAATGTTAGATCCACTCTGAAGAAAATTTGACTAACAGCAGCTAACAGTGGCAAAAACAACAGCACTTACCGACAGACAGCCGCCTCCAGAGTAAATGGACATCGACACCAGACATATTGCTAAGGTAAACGGCGGGCTGGCAGTCTACACTCACTACAGATGAATGGTCTCCATAGCTAGGATAGTGTATTTGATTTAGGAAGGGTTAAAAAAAAGACACAATTCAGTCAAATGCAGTATACAATCTATTAATACCTAGTTATGACATTTTACACACCGTACCTTGAAAAAAAAATCATCAGATTTGACTCAAATAAATACAAAATACAATACTAATTTAAACTAAACACAAACTGGGAGAGCAGGATCACAAAGCAGAGAACCAGGTGAACACAGGAGGTAGACTCAGGAAGGCGAGCAGACAATCTGACAAAGACAGAGTGAAAGCCAAAACTAAAGGCTTTTCTCATATCTCTAATTTGTGCCTTATTGTCTCCTCTGTCCTCTGTCCTGTGACCCAGAAATCAATCTCAGTGTGCCATGCTGAAGAGTGTCTCAGTGATATTGCAATTCCTAAAATGTATCTGGAGGACAGAGGAGATTTGAGAGAGCAGGCTTGCTAGCTGTAATCCAGGATTCACAGGTGTGTCCTTTGCAGAAATGTTCTTACCTTTGATGATAGCATGACACACAGCTGCAATAAACAGACCACAGTGGGAGGAGTCTTCTGAAAATCAGTCCTTTGTATTTATAACTTGTTTCAGTTATTCAGTCGATCAACCGCATGACTGAAATGACTGAACTGCGTTTCACTGTACGTCTGTGTGGGTGATTAAAATTGGCCTCATATCATGTCATATTATACCGTATTGGGAACATAATCAGAAGTAGTCCCATATATTAAAAAAAATGTCATGAATGCTCTGAGATCATAAAATACAGCAGTAGTTCATTGATTTGTTGGGCTAGAACAATTTATGATGCAGCTGAGCCTACGGTCATATTTAATTGACATAGCTCAGAAGCAAAGATGTCTCATTCAGTTTAACAACGCTGTTGCCACAGCTTCTCTCTCCTCGTGTATCTTCCTCATCTCCCCCTCTTGCATCTTTGGTGGAAGACACTAAGGATGCGTTCTCAAATTTCCCTCAGAAAGTTCTTAACTGAGTGAAGTGACCCAGAGGTTTCTGCATAGCCGACTTTTTGGAAAGGTGCTTCAGTGCTTTCTTATTTTAGCACAGGATACACTGGCGCATCCTTTATGAAAGGAAAAGCGATAAAGCCATCCCATAATTCATAGCAACACATCATCAAACAAATCAACATGTGGCAGTAATGGCATGTGAGTGTTCATTTTTATTTGATGCCATAAGCTGCTGATATGTTTTTGCCTTGTGGCGTTTTCAGTCGAGGTCAAGGAAAAGAGATTAGGAAATGGAGGCAGGGAGTGATTTTTTAGAAGAAACAAGGAGATAAATCTAGGATGTATAACTGAGAAAGAGGTTAATATCCACAGAGGGTTGATTGAGATAGAGGTGGGAACAAATCACATGTGAAAGCACTTAAGGTGGGGCAGATGGTCAGTAAACGAGGAAAAGGAACAAAGGCACAAAGTAAACACCACAACAAGAAACAGGGAAACCTTGTAGCACAAAAACAAGCACAAGTATTAAAGGGACATGTCAAAACCATCATATGATAACATCTGAAACAGGTAAATAAGACCTTGATTTCCCACACCTATTTTTGTATATTTCATTATTGTCATGAAAATAACAAAACTGATATTTTACAGCCAAAGCCTGTAGCATCTTTATATGCCATTTACCTGCATTTCCAAAGAGCTATGAACACTTGTGAGTAAGCCACACCTTGGGCTGCGATTCTTACATTGTTATAAGTAAAAGTATCAAGATGGTATATCTGATATTAACATGTTTATATGTTACTTGTCTAGGTATGCTCTGCTTTTTTTTAAATATATTGCTGGCTTGTTATGACTACTGCAGTAAACACTGTCTCCCTCCTACAGCCCAAATGCATTCTTTTTAATATGCAATTCAAAATTGGCTGTAGGTGTTAATGTGTGGGTTTATAATTGTCTATTTTCAGTGTTATCCCAGCTTTTACCTTATGACAGCTTGGATAGACTCCATCTGCTACACAACCCTAAGCTGGATAAATGGTTCAAAAGGTGGATGGATGCATGGATGGATTGTCTACTTTGATTGTGGCTGGTGCTTGTAAATTGTTTCTTAGAAGTCCCATTCTAACTACTTGTATCACTTTCCTGCAATGTGCGAGTAGTATGGGTGCTTTGTTGGTGTGGCTTAAAAAAACACTTCAGTATTCTGTAATGAGCCGTGTACCGGCACTTTACGCTACACATCATATTTGCACCAAAATGTCTCCTTTAGATGCCTCAGGACATTTCAGTAGAACCTGAGGAATTCTACTTGAACTGGCTATTAGTGTGCAAAAAAAGATGACCAAGCAAATGTTCGTGCTCCCGCTGCCTGATGCCTCACCTCGTGGTTATATTCTGCAGCGTCATCCAATGAAAACTGCTGTTTGGTCTCTGGGAAATAGCCTGAAGCCACCTGGTGATGATCCTTGACAAGAACACTCAGACAGTTTTACACAGAAGTTGATGTTTGCTTTCTCTGCAAGTCTGAGGTACATTGTGAAGAGGCAAACATGGAGGTGACCAAAATAGGCCATCTAGGGGTCTAAAAATAGTAACTGGTCTGAGAAGAGGTTAACATGACATGACCTGAAGAAGATCAAGAAGAAATCTGTCAGTTATAACTCAGATATGTTTATGATTTTTCATGACCTGCCCTGAGTTGCAGTAACTATTGTTTGCACTTGTAACATCTTTACAGTATATAGCACACTTACGTTTATGCATTAACACAAAGTGTGGACATGTAATTATTCTGGTATTTGGCCATAAACAAGTGTGAACTATGGAATAACATGTTGCTCTTTTCAGTCTGAGTCCACGTGGTTGACAAACCAGCCACTATTCCCATTCTAAGAATCACACAAGTCGTTAGCATGGCTGCGGAGCAAAGTGCCCATCTATTTTAGAAAATTAAATTATATATTTGGATGCATTTTTAAAGATTTATACTTGGAGCTGAGTGGCAGACAAAATATTGCTTTTGGACTTAATAAGACAAATGTAATGGTAACACCTCCATTATCCTTTTATTCAATAATTTTGTCTCATAAAAAATGATTTTCAGAGTTGGTGGCCTCCTAACAGGTGGCATGCTGCCATGGTCTCAATGCCAAAATAGATTATCCTAAAGGTGATGCTATTTTGCAAATGCATGATAATGAGATTCTCACTGAGTTGCAAATCTGTTAGCTTCAGAAATTTCAGTGAACGGCATTATAACAACATCTGCCGTCCTGTCATGACAACTCTATCAAACAAGACAAAGCATCCGGTCTCAGCGTTCATTTTCACTTCAAATTGTCCTGTATCATTTCACTAGGAACATTACAGTTTAAAAATAACACCCAAAACTTGGACACGACATCTGGTTAAACTTGATCAATGTGAATCCAGAAAAGAGGTTTTGAGGGAGGTCAAAAGCGATGGAAGAAAAAGCTGCAAGAGCTGAGAGATAGATGGATATCAGCTGGGTGATTGAAATGCAGAGCAACAGGGATGGACAAGTTGAGAAGCCGGTGATGCATCATTGATTGGCACGGTCTCAGAGCCAGGACAGATACCGCATCACTGCTGAGGTGTTCGATTCAAATTGACAAATGTTCAATCATGTTTTGGAAGGGTAGAATGTGTTTAATTATTGGGTGAAATGAGGGGTATATGTGACCAGTAAGCAGGGCAGAGGGGAAGGGCAAAACTGTAACTCTTTTACACAAATTGCAGAGAAGCTTGGCACTGTCTACAATCAATACATTAATTACGGTAGTGTGTGATAATCAAGGAGCAATGCTGATGACAGTCCTACTTTGATTAATGATTTCGCTGGGAATCGGTCCAAGCTCAAAGCAAATGTGCCAGAACCGTGACATTAACAGTATAGCATATCCGGTATACGACTGTTTAAATGTCTATTGATAGACCATGGTAAATGGGTTAAGGCACAGCCAAGAAATGAATGGCAGCACCATAAACAATCAAACATTTAATGGCACATTCCATTCCACTTAGCGTATTCAGTTCTGTGCAGTAATTGATTTTAAAAGCCAACTAGTTTGGTATCAAGAGTGCTGAATCTGTGTCTGGATAGAATTGAATGCACTGTAGGCATATCAAAGTCATGTTGAAACCTTTAATACTTCAGCTCACACAGTGCTTTATCTTCCTTCATCTCACAATTCCAGCCCTTGTTTTTTTCCCCTCTCTTCCTCTCCATCTTTTTTCTTTGCAAGCGTTACAAACACAGCAGAAACCTTCTGAGAAAATACAGTGTGGCACAGATTGATTATAGGTCTCTGTTAATACATTGGAGACCATCACAGTGTGGGGATGCTGCCGAGTTTTGAGGGGAAATGAATAAATCTAGCAGTAAATGCTTGTCTGATTGAACTGCGCAAACAGCTGACTTTAGCTTCTTTTAGAATTTCGGTAAGTCTACAAACTGATGAGAAGTTTATAGTGATGATGAGTGTATATACTTTTGTATACATTTCTGTTTGTCAGTTGAAACCTGCTTATCAATTCTCTTTCATTTTCCCCCATCAATCACACGTCCCACACTGCGGTACTTCTTGAGGCAAAAAAAAAGAAAAAAAAAATGTTTCCAAGCAACTGCTGAACAGCTGAGACACAACTATCAAAGACAAGAATAAAAACACAGCCCAGTCGTGTGCAAGGCCATTTAGCTGCTTCTTCAAAAAATAGTTTGGGGGTTAAGCTGAAAGAATCGATAGCTGCCCTCTTTGGTCCTTGTAAAAACATTTGTTATACTATGAGGTAGCACTGAAGTTAATACTACAAAACAACTTGCATGTTTAGCATGCTTTTGTAGGTTTAAGGGCTTCATTCATCATTCAGTGGATTATTTATTTTTTATCTGACTTCCACGGTTGCATTTATTTTTCAGTGTCAGAAATCATCTCTTTAGTTTGTTTAAACACAGGCAGGAGGCATTTTTAAAATCCAGGCACTCATTATTTTGAAAGGCAACGAGACATAGCTGTATATTGCTTCTGAGAGGAATGTACTGGATTTTTCATTAAGCCATGAACAGAAGTCAATATGGTACTTACATGTTTGGCAATTTTTCCTTCTGCTTTGAAAACTTGCTCCATGTGTTGCTGCTAAAGGCTTGGCAAATGATGGATTCACTCTGTCGCTTCACTCAAGCATCTCTTATTATCAGTGTACTGACTTTGAAACAAACATTCTCACTTGGTAATCTTTCTTGCAAAACTGTACGGCAGCTACATCAGCACTCTGCTGATAATGAACTAATGGCTGCCAACATATTGCATGCGCAGCACCAGTTCTGCAGCACAGAATGCTTAGCAATGCCAGCCACATCCAATCAAGACATTGCTCCAGAACTCTGTGGAGGTTACCAAGTAAGAGGACAGAGCAAAGGAAGCACATATGTAATGAGTTGCAGTGAAAACTGGAGCAGGGTAGATAAAGAATGTGATAGAGGAGTAGAAAAAGAGTGAAACATATAAGGCGAATGGACTGGATGAGCTGGCGAGAGCGGATTGCAGAATTGTGTCAATGATAAGAAATGGTGAAATCAATTCTGCACAAATTGAGGCAGATTGATTTTTGAGTGAAAAAAAGGAAATAGTGATGAGAGTAGTTATGGGAAAATGGAGAGAGTGATGGAAGGATGGTAGAGAAATGGATGTCATCTATAGGTGACTAGAAGTCAGTGGAGAAGTTTATTTTTAGGTTAGGTTAATGTTCTTACTTTGGACTCATTTGTACTTTGATAAATGCATCATCAATAACACTATCATCATTTATTAAATCTTTTGTTTATTTATTCTCTTTTATTCATAATTCATTTCCTCTCTTCATTAAAGCCATGGTAATATCAGTCCCTGGTAATCTTTAAGATAAATGAGAATATCTACAGTACCATTATTCTTTCACCTCCTCTTGGCAGAGTTGCTGGACTGTGTGGGTTGCCTTGTGTGTCTGACAGCGTGTATCATCATTCGATTTTTACTTTTCTTAACTAGGGAAACCTTGGAGAGGCAATTAACAGATAATAATAATTCTGATGATTCCCAGTGGCTTAATAGTTTATTGTACTCAAATTATAGATACTGTAATAATAATCACGGATGATTTATGGATCATTAAAACTCTAAAAGAGTTGCACACACTCACATGGTCCTAAAAAGCAACTATTAATTTAAACATATAGCTCTCATTTTGCACACAGCCCACTGCCAGTCTTGCTTGACTACGGTCACACTGAGAGACAGGAGTGCATTTGTGCATCTGCTAAATTCATTACTGCAAATGTAAGAACTACCTGTCTGTTTGTCTGTGTCCCTGGCCTTGCTCTCTCTCTTTTTCACTCATCCACTTATTCCCTTTTTACACCTCAGGCAAAAAGCGAGGTTCCTCTCCTCATTAACCTCCCTGCCTCTCTCTAGCTCACCTCAGGCCAGCCCCACCTTAAGCTGCACTCATTACTGCTGAATGGGCTCAAGCTGGGTAAACGGAAACTGAACTGAAGTTGGGAAGCAGAGAAGGTAAAACGGGGCGAGACAAATAGTCGGTTGAAGAGGGAAGACAGTCATAATGGGTGAGAGACGGGATAAAAAAAAAAAGTGAGACAACAACTGGGGAAAAAAAGAAAGGTGGAGAAAGTAGCGATTCGCTTTAGTGTGGTTAAAGGAAAAAAGAATAAAAGAGACCGAGCGACCAAGACTACCGGGGCAGAGAATCCATTAGAGAACTCATGAGTGGCTAAGATGATATGTGAGCAAGTCATAAGCAGACATGCTCAAAGCTTAAAACTGCGGCACTTGGCGTGGTTATCCTTGATAGATACCTACCTTCAGAAACCCGTTATTCATCAATGCCACATTTCTGTTGGAACGAGACCACCAATTCAGGCTCTGAGCAAAGTGTTTCACGGTGTGGCCCTATCTTTTCTAACATTTTCACCAGACTGAACTGCTTTTATGGACCTGTCTGTGGCGCCTTTATTGCTGAGTCAGAGTTCAGTAATCCCAACAGATTTATCATTGATTAATGAGTTGCTGCTTTAAGTACAACAATTATGGATAGAAATGGATACAAAAGTACTCTTGATGATAATGAAGCAAACTGTTTTGTTTTTGCCACTGCTAAATGTTCTGCTTTTTGCTACCCAGATCTATAGGATATGTAGGTGATTAATGGCTTAAGGAATGCTCTTTAAGTGCTATCATTAAGATTTTCTTTCTTTTTTTTTTTAATTAAAAGGGGATCGTTTGCAGAGTGAGAGGCAGAACTTGTTCTCAGAGAGAGGAAAATTAACAGCGCTCAGCATCACAAGCCTCCTCAAGGCCAAAAGGCAAACAGCGGACGCTAACTAAGGCAATGATGTGACATGAAACATGACTGGCCGTTCTGACATCAGTCTTCTTTAATAAAGTAATTATGCTGATGGTTTTTTTTTGTCATTTTACTTCAATAACACCAGTGACTTGGATCTAGAAAGTAAGAATGCTGCGATGATGGAAAAATTTGATAGAGTGGAGAATTAAAACGAATGAAAAATAGCAGTCGCATTTTAAAAGCCATAAAACAGAGAGAGCGCGAAAGAAGGAGAGAGTGTTAAGCAGCAGACATGATTAAATTCCATCATCTATTACGGCTCGGCCCGACGCTTTGATCTGGTTTCAAGGCCGAACTCTCTGACGCGCTCGGGCTCCGTTCTCAAAAGGTGACTCTTCCTGTGCCTTGTTTTGTCATTTACTATTACTCCATGCCTATGAGGAAACAGATCCATATATATGTGCCCATGTATGCCCACACACGCTTGCCCAGACACTCATCATTAGCAGGGGTAAGATCATTTCAATTTGACCTTCAAAGGGAGAAACTTTTAGTTGTTTCTCTCTCTCTCTCTCTCTATTCACTTCTTATTTTTTCCCTTCCATTAAACATCCTTTTGTTTCTCTTTTCTCTTGTCGAGCTTTTCTTTGTCATCTTCTCTTTAGATTCAAATGCACTTTCTCAATTTCAAGGTACTTTGCAAGCATGGAACGTTGTGGCAGCAGCAATCGGCAATAAAAACAATTGTGTGCTTAAAAAGGATGTAATAACGTTAACTAGTGAGGCTCTAGCAGCAAAGGTTGTGTCAGCGGTGGAAATAAACTAAATGAGCAGGTTCTGGTTAACAAGTCCATTTTTTAAAATTAAAATCTAAAGTCTGTTCTATCCTAACATTTTTTTCTCAATTTTAAAAGTTTTCACGGGATGAAAACCAATTAAATTACAGGCGAAGTGTTAACATCAATCGACCACTCTCATCTTCTTCTGACCTACCACTCCCAGCTTTTTTCCATCACATCTTTTCCACATCAATCAAATATCCTAACACCCCCTCCACACACACACACACACACACACACACACACACACACACACACACACACACCACACCTAGTCCCACAGATCCAGCTATCAATCTTCGTCCGTAATCCCCCATATGAATCTCCTACTTCTTCCCCATTCTTGCCTTCTTCCATCTGCAGTCCTCCATTTTCCTGGCAACAGGGAGCTCATATCACAATTTTCCTCTTCACCTTCTTTCTTTCTTATCCCTCCTTGTTCCATATCATCCTTTCTTGCTTTTCCCCTCCCTGTCTGTATGCTTCCTTGCACCTCTTGGGATGACATAATTCAGAGGACAAGCCTTTCAAGACCA
>VUQG01020449.1:30907-41013 GCA_015106755.1 Etia nguti
AATTGCGTATGTTTCTGTTCTGTGTTCTGTGTACTGTTTGTATATGTGTCTTTCTTGCTGCTGTTACACCCAAATTTCCCCTTGTGGGACAATTAAAGGATTATTCTAACATTTATAATTACTGCTAAAGTACACGCTCATGCTCATTTCTGACCTTAAACATGTACTTTGCACCTTGTATTATGTACTTATCTTTTCGTACTATTATGTTGATTTTTGTATCCTATTCCATTTTCTACTTGTTCATCACAAACATGTGCCTTCCATCAACACAGTTTGAGATGAAAAGGGACCTTATTGAGCCCTTGTTTAGTGCAGCCTCTCCAAGTCTGCAGGAGCCCTCAATCCCAGCTCAATTCTCAATGCTGCACACTGATGCAGGATTAATATGATTGCTCGTGTTCCTCTCTGCAGTTTCGCCCTCCGTGGGGCAAAAACCAGACACTGGACCATTAATGCCTTCAGATAAAAAATAATAATAATAATTAATAAAATAGAAAACATCAAACCAGACTTAACAGCCAATAATGACCCTAAAGTGAATAATCAGTACGTATGACGAGATAATAACGCTCTTTTTTTCATTCCTGTATATTTCACCCTCAAATGATAAGAGAACCCCTATTCAGTAAATGATTATTTATCTTTGTAGCTCCGACATGAAATATCTGCCGTGTGCTCAAATTGGCACCTCTCAAAAGATAAAGCACAAAATAGGAGAAAATGATGGTCGGACTCGTGCTGCTTTATCATCACATGCCATTACCTCTAGCTGATTGTGTACTGTTTTTCAGTTGTTTATATGTAGCAAGTACATTAAAAAGATAGATATAGATTTCACCGAACATCCATCTATCGTTGTTTTCTTTTCGTCGTTATTTTCGCATACATATGTATTTATTTATGTTTTTGTATTTATATTTTTGGGAGCTTTGATTTTCTTTGACTTCCCATCAATGTCACTTGAGGTCCTGCTGGGTAGAGGTGGGTTTATGCTATATTGCTTGCTGTTTCATTGTAAGACTGCAACCTTGCCAATTTTTTTTTGAAAAAGCCTTCTGATAAATTTATATTTGCAGTGTAATACTTGTTAACCCACTTCCTGTGTGTCCTTCTGACTCATGTTTTTATTTCACTTACAGCTCACAATTTGCACAGCTAACTTGTGTAATTTTGAGGAAAAAAAAAAAGAAACCTAAAAACAAAATGGGACAAATGATGTTTCCACTGATTCGCAGGCCTGTAGTGCTCAGCAGGAAAATCTAGTACCTTGCCATACTTTGGCCTCGCTTTTTCATCGTGGGAGGAAGCAGAAATTTACATATGATGATGCATGTCAGTCTTTGTAAAAATTAAGAAATATTCCTCTGGCTCAGCTCTGCTTGCCTGCTTACACTGTGCTCGAGGTGTCACGCAGTTTGATGGGAGCTGACGAGGTCTGAGGGTAATTGGCTGTGTAAAGTCTGCGTCAAAATGCAAATTTATGTCAACATTTTCTCAGGTGTTTCTACTTTTATCGCAAAACTTGGAACAACAGAGTACAAACAAACTGCAATTTGTGACAGGTCTATAAATAATATTTGTGAGTACACAGGAACTCAGTTGAATTACTGATTGCAATCATGAATACCATTAATGAAGCTTCCCAAGTGCAAATACTGTATCTCTTCTTTGGATCAGAGTTTTTAGCGTCACACAGAGCCAATCCTTCTATGCTAATGTGGACGCTGTAAAATGGCTGTCCTGCGGCATTTACTGAACGTCCAACTGAAGAGCAGGAGGAGGATATGCTGATTAGAGGAACAGCATACCATGCTGTGCTTGGCAGAGTTGTTTTGTGCAAACAATAGCATATAGTAAAAGGTGTATAAGCCCTTTTCTTTTTAATAACGTCATTCAGGCCAAAGACCAGACCTGGACTGGCATTTATCAAGCTCTTTTGTAGCGTTACTGACCACTCAAAGCACTTCACGCTATGAGCAATCTACACAGTGCTTCGCTCTATACACTTAAGTGCTTTGTTTCACATCTAAACCTATGGGCAATTTAGAAACACCAATTAACCCTGCATGAAGGTCTCTTTAATGTGGAAGGAAACCCAGGCAGGCACAGGCAGAACATTTAACTCACGCAGAAAGGCTTCTGGAAAGACCTGTTGTCTTTATGCTGGTGCTCCTGTGATCTTTATACCTTTGGCAAAATAAAAAGAGGACTTGTATTGATTGTATGTCTCTGTCGGATCGTTTTCTTTCTCACAAATAATGAACTCAGACAGGTGGATTTTAAAACAGCAGCCAGTGGTTAATATCATAAACATTATTGGCTCCTGATTCACTCTACTTTATTAGATCTAATTAATATTGAATAATATTTACAAACAAATCACCCTCTACACATAACTAATGCTGAGCTTTGATTAGCTAATTCATTAATCAGAGTTTTCTTAGTGCTTGTCCGTTCACCTTCCTCCATCTTTCATCTGAGGGAGATATGTAGTCCATTTATCCCCAGCAGTATTTATTCTAATTCTCTATTATAAATCACCAAGCCATGCTTTATTACTTATGCACTTAGGGGTAATAAAGCATCAATTGGTTATCGTGGGAATAAAGAAACAACAGTTAATCAGCTAATATGAAAATAATAGTCTCAAGGATATGATCAATTCTGCAAAAAAAAGAATATACTCAAGGGCACTGAATAAGCTGTATGTTTCTGACTGAAAAGGCCAGCTGATGTGATGCAATATGACTGTAATGAATTGCCAAATGTTGGGAAAGTACGCAAAAAAAAATTTTTTTATCAAAGTTTTCTGAGATTCACAGCTGCCCATCTGTGTCTCCTTTTTAGCTTTAAAGCAAGATGATTAACTCACAGTGTGAATGGCCCTTTAGATCTTTACAATAGGCAACTGCTTTTTCCGCTTTTAGTACCAGATGCAGCACAGACACTAACATGTTTACAAATGGCTCATTAGGACTCCTGCATAAATATAAAGTGTCTCTCTAAATGGGTTTATGTTGCCTACCATTAAGTCAGCAGCGTAATCAGATGGTGAATTTTCTGCAGCGCCACAGACATCAATCAGTCCAGCGCAAAAACTTTAAAGTGTGCCGTTTTCTCGTGCTCTTCACAAACTTCACCTCTTCTGTATCCCCTGACATGTATTTACATCAACTGGGCAATATATTCCCACGACAAGATAACCTGTCATTCTCCCTCATTTCGTTTTCATACATCATGTCCAAAACCTACCAGCAAAGCCGATGTGGCTACACCTGTCCCTTAGCCTTCACCTGTGTGCCCCTGTAGTTACAACGCCTGCGTGTCCGCCCTCTGGACTGTTTTCTCTGAGTACTGCAGCATCACCAAACTGGCTATAAATCACATTGCATTATCACCGCGCCGTGCTTTGCCTCTCGCTGTGCCCGCCCACCGCACGCCTTCGATTGGCCGGTGCAGGTCCTTGGTCGGCCTCTCCGAGCGGGACATCGGCGCAATCGTAAATCCCGCCTCCTGCCTTGGGACCGGTGATTGGGAGAAGGGGTTCTCTGCGAACTGTCAGTCAGGCTCCTTTCTTTTCTTGAGTCTCGCATTCAGTGCTGCTGCCTGCGACGCGCTGAGTGCGGAGCGAGGAGACGCGCTGCATACCAACAGAGACATACGGAGAAGGCTAATTTTTGGCCAGGACGCACACAGACCCCATCCAGCTCTGTGACAAAAACAAATTTATATCTGGTCATTGGACAGTTTACATTTTAACCTTTCTTCTCATGCGTTTTCTGAAATATTTTTTCTGTCCTTCAATGAACTAAAAGCCAGTCAAGTGTGTGGGATATTTGTTCTTTCTGCAGTAATATATATTTTTTCTGGTTGAGAGATTTTGCTTCGAAGAAGATAAACAGCCCTACCCACCCCTCTCTCTCTAACGGGAGTCACCAAAAGGAAAAGTCAAGACTGATGTTTTCATCCACTCACATGTAGAAGCGTTTGGACTATTACTGTTGACACTCGTTCACTGGGTCGTTTTAAAAAAAAAAAAAAAAAAAAAAAAAAAAAAAAAAAAAAAAATTTAACAAAAAAAAAAAAAAAAAAAAAAAAAAAACCATAAATAAAACCTTAGTTTGGCTCTTGAAAATTGGCTTGTCGATAGTGCAGTCTGTCCTTCCTCGTGATAAACCATCTTCACTGTCCAAGGAGTTGCACTCAATTCTTCCCTTTATTAAGAACAAAATGACTGGTAGATACAATAGGAGAGCAGCAGATCAGTGGTGACTAATACAGACTTGTTGCTGATGCTTTACCTGCTGAATAGTAAACTTCCTGTAGGAGAGTCCAGCTGGGTACATGAGAATAACACGACTGTTGTAGGAGTTTTCTCCCATGTTCTCTACTGTGACTGTGACACTCAAAAGCTCATCAATGCCCACTTTAACCACTGAGGATCTGTAAGGGGATCAGGAAGCAGAAGAATAAAAGGGAAGAAATTAAGGCTACTCCATCGATCCATCTTCTTCCGCTTATCCGGGGCCGGGTAGCGAGGGCAGCAGCAGCCCAAGCAGAGAAGCCCAGACCTCCCTCTCACCAGCCACCTCCTCCAGTTTGTCCGGGGAACACCAAGGCGTTCCCAGACCAGCCAAGAGATATGATCTCTCCAGCGTGAGATAATCAGTATAGATAGATAGATCAGATATAATTAAGGCTACTATCATGCTAATATCCCTAATATAATTTCCTGAGTTAATATGCTAACATTTGCTGATGAGCACAAAATGCAAAGTACAACTGATGGTATCATCAGTTTTACTTGTATTAGTGATGGCCTATGGAAAATAAGTGAGGAAAAAATAAAACCTGCAACTAAAAACAAATTTGAAGATGTTTTTTTAAAATTCATTTTTACCATCAGGTTTATTTATCGCAAAGAATTGAAATTTAAAATACTAGTTAATATAGAATAAATAATAATTTTTTTTTCCCTCTGCAGTCAGTTTTAGTGTGCATTTTTTTTTTTTTCCATTTAGACATGGGGTGTTTATGATAACACCAGACATACAAGCAAAGCATACATTTTGTGACTGAGCCTCACCTGGTAAAGTTGAAATCCACTTTCAGTTGGTCAACACATTTGTTGTCAGGTCCGCAGTTGATCTCAAACTCTAACTGTGGAATAGGGCAAAATTTATATTATATATTATTTACAGACTAAATGAAACTTTTTATAGGTTGAAAGAAATGGTATCACAGAGATAGCTCACAATTTCATGACATGATAAAAGTACTGCTAATGTAGCCATTAGGAATAGCATTGACATATTGTGTGTAAATAGTGCGTGACAATGCGTGACAAATAGGTTTGTATTTGTTTTGACAGATGAACAAAATATTTCCTAAAAATGCAATAATGATCAGAGATGGCAACATCTACAAGATTTGTAATTGTGATAGCAAGTCCTATGGAAAAAATTAGATCACGCATTTGGTCTTTTGTATGGATGGGTCCAATTTCATGTCAAAATTACAGCTGTTGTCAGTGTGAAATTAAATATTGAAATGATTAGAAATTATAATAAAGTTCACGAGTTTCTTCCAGAAAACTGTGTCTCAGTTCAAAAGGATGATGTATGATAAGGATTAATATAGCAGGAGACGTAGAATTAATTATTAAACCTAAACATTCAAACCTCCGATACCTGTCAAGAGACACAAATTTGATATACAAAACTATACTTAGTAGGTGATATTTCAATCAGCTCTGTGTTACCAGTATTATCAAGCCAGGTTTCAGTTAGAAGCAGTTAGAAGCACCCAGTTTGGTGCTAATAACGATTTAATTAACAACAAAAGTCTTATTTGACAAAGATAGTTCTTGTGATTTATTGAGTCAAGTAGGGAGACATTCATTAGGAAGCAGCAGCAGAGGGATGTCCTTTTCATTATGAGCAACATACGGAAGAGCCATATTGCATGTTGCTGGAAACAATGACCTACGCATCGGCTGAATTTCGATTGGTTGAAAAGTGAAATGGGAAGGGTGAAACAGTGAAGCTCACCAGGAAGGGAAGCAGCATGAAAAAAAACAAAAAAACATCAAAAGTCAAAAATAAAGCATGAAAAGTACAGACAGGGGCTGTTTCATTTCAGCTCTTTATGTTATAACTCCATCCAACCCTGTGCATTTGGCTGATGGACCAACAAAAGTACATGCAAGAATAGTCCACAAACAGTGTTGAGACTATCCCCATCTGACAAAAAAAATCAAAAGACTCTACAGATCGACAAACAGTCTGTGACTGTCCGTGCACTGCCTCTGCACTACTCCTGCTAAAACATAAAATAAGTATCACTCGGCCATCTTCAGTCGCATAGTTTTTTTAGACATGGATAAGGTTCTCATGGTGTTCTAGTCTGGTTTTAAGGCATTTCACAGCAGAGAATTGTCTCTCTTAAGAGTTTTTAATGATCTTTTATTAGTTACCAACTCTGGGGATTCTATTATTTTAATGCTGTTAGATCTTTGAGACTGTCAATCACAGTATTCTTATTTCTTGTCTCAAGCACTGTGTGGGGGTAAAAGTCACAGCTGGTTTAGGTCATACTAACTTCTCTGAAAGAGTTTTAAGGTCAGTTTTTGAGGCTCAAATTCTCGCCCTGCACCATTCCTATGGAGAGTTCCACAAGGTTCTATTCTTGGGCCGATTCTTTTCTCTTTGTGTTTACTTCATCTAGGGTGAATTCTGAAAAGATTCGAAATGTCTCCTCAAGTTCTACGCTGATGATTCCCAAACCCATTTTCCCCTGAAAGGAAATGATGGCACCTCATTAAAATTTGTTTGAACGTTTTGATGACATCAAAACCTGAATGGCCTCACTTTTTTTTTCTTTTTTGAATTTTAATGAGAGCAAGACTAGGGTCCAGTTGTTCTGGCGTGTGAAAATGGACCACAGCTTAAAACTGGACAAACAGATTAATTCGGTTTTTATAGGTTTTTAACAACTGAGGCTTCTTTCTATGGTCAAGACCTTCTTCGTTTTATGTGCAGCACTTTATAATTAAATTGGATTTGGAGGCACAACTGCAGTACAAGGCTCTCCAGAGGTATTGGTTACTGGTTGTGTGTGCACTTCATAAAGACTAGGCTCAGCTGCCCAGTTAAAAAGTTAGTGGTTTTTTCAGGGTTACTTACAGGATAAATGGTTGTTGTTTGAGCCTGTGGGGCGAGACTTGGTCTGAGTTGTGTGGTTGAGGGTAAACCATCAAATATAAATTTCAGCTCATTGGAAAGTGCATTGAGTGCATCTTCTGGACAGGCCTGCAAAAAGAGGGCAGTAGTAGGTTCCATGTTAGAGGATTCTTAAATGAAAAATAGAAATTGAACATTAGTTTTAGTAGGTTTTTTTTTTTTTTAACTGTTGTTATTTGGTTTTACCTCGATAAAGAATGTGACAGTTGAGCACTGTTTGCCATTTAATTCAACAGTAAGTGAGCCGGACTCCTGTCGCTGTTTCCCACTGACGTAAGCTCGGTTATTTGGAGGTTTGCGAGTGGCATCCGGTGTTAAAGTATAATTAATCCTTGCTTGAGCATCAAACTCTGGAAATCAAAGTTTGATGTTAGAAATGTATACAACTAAAAAATAAATAAATAACTGATAGCTTTGGCTTTCTGGTTTAGAAAACTGAAGAAAATGATGAACCTGTGTCGACTGTAGATATTGTATTCATAGTAAAGCAGATTTTAGCTGTGTTCTCCAATTGTTTTGAGCAGTCTACATTCTGTGTAGGGATTTGGATTGGGCTGAATGACACCTCAGCTTTCACCATTACTATGGGTCTTGTTCTGGAATGTAGGAAAACAAAGGAGAACCACATTTGGGTTTTAAGTAGTACCAAATTAACAGCTGTTTTTAAAATTTGGTGTTCTGACCTGAATTAAGAAAAGACTTCCCCATAGTATAATCTAGTTCTACCAACAACATTAGCTCTCAAAAGTCATGTAGAAATATGACCAGAAATGTTGTAAATGACAATTAATGATTTATGGAATAATTATTTGTAAATCATTCAATAGAATGCTTTTTTAATGGAATATCTATGTAGTTTTGCAGACACCCAATTTCCGTCACCATCACTCATGTTCCAGAGGTGCAAATTTACTATATTAGTTGGGTGGCTAAATGATAACTCTTTCATCATGTTAACATACCTGAACTACATACTGTTTTATAAAATCTGGGTATTGCAGGCATTTCCATTTCTGCGCAGAGATCATTAGTTTGAAAGAACCTAGTGCTATGCATTTCACATTTCATTTTGAGATTTGAATCAAACACACAGGGACTGTTTTTCCAGGTACTTAAAAAAAAACAAAAAAAACACATTTATTGCTTCTTCCGTCAGCAGAGAATTTCTCATCTGGTGGTAAAATAAGTAGGAACAAAAGTATTTTTCTAATGATCAGTAAGGCTTTAAACATAAAATAAAATAAACCTCCAGTAATATGATTTGATAGATACCCATTTTACCCTATACAGTGGTCCCTCGCTATAACGCGGTTCACCTTTCGCAGCCTCGCTGTTTCGCGGATTTTTGGTTTGTGCAATTTTGCATGCTTTTTTTTTTAACAGTGCATTGTGTTCTGCGTCCTGATTGGCTGTAGACCACTATCAATCAATCTCCTCCGTGCCGTGTCTCCTGTACAGTACAGAATGCGTTCAGCTTGTCAAATTTACATAAATCTTCGATTGCTAGCAGTGTGACTCTGAAGTGCTGTACTGCTTGTTTGTAAGTTTTCTCCCCAACAAACAACACTGTCGACAAAGCGTTTTGCACCGTCAAAGGCACCTGCGGTACCACCCAAAAGGCAGAGGAAGATGTCAACCATCGCACAAAAAGTTGGACTTCTCGACATGCTAAAGGAAGGTGTTACCTTATTTTTCAGACCATAAGGCGCACCGGATTATAAGGCGCATTAAGCGAAATAAAACAGTCAGATAAGTCAAACTTTACTCAATTCATTCTTCTTTCTTCCTCTACTTCCGTACCATTGATTCATTAATGTTGAATTCTCTCGCAGCTGCTCTATTCCCATGTTCTGGACCTGAAAACAGGGTTTGATCTTTCCCCAAAAGTTGATTCTGTTCATCTGGACGTAGCGTTTTCAGTGGGAGAAACGTTTCGTCACTCATCCAAGTGACTTCTTCAGTCTCAGCTGACTGCAGTGGATGAGTGACGAAACGTTTCTCCCACTGAAAACGCTACATCCAGATGAACAGAATCAAATTTTGGAGATTTACTTACCTGGATGATTGAGCATGCATCAAGACGTTTGATCTTTGGTTTCATTCTATAATACTGGACTTCTTTTTCTACAAGGTTTGAACTTTGAGAGTGTTTAAACAAGAGAGAAAAGTGTGAAAATGTTCATGGCTGTCTGAGAAAAGTGTATAGAGTGTGTAGTGAGGGGTTTTTACAGCCTTAAAACATCTAGAATAATTGTAAAAAATAAAGTTTGCTACTTCGCGGATTTCACCTATCGCGGGTTATTTTTAGAACGTAGCTCCCGTGATAAACGAGGGATCACTGTATATGTATTCAACTGAAAATCCTAAATCTCTTATCATGAATACTTCCATGGTTATATAAAACAAATGCACTATTCATATAATAAGGACTTTTCAAACTGACCAAAACTTTTGCACACAAATGCAATCATCAGGGTTGCACATGAATAAAAATGGTACAACTATGATAGACAACATCACTGACTGGACAATCTTAGACTTACCTCAGTAAAACAACTGTACCCTTTGAACCCACCACTAAGTCAGGAAGTTTATCACCACTCTGGTCAAAAGATGACTGACTGATCGATAGACCAAAGAACTTCAGTCCTGACTGGACCTCAGAGCCAGTAATTCTCTGGGTACATGGACATATTTTATTAATCAGTCTGTATAGTGTGGACATATGGCTTTGCATAATAGATGCATTTAATAATTTTTGTAAGTTCTTTGATGTTGTGTACCTGTGAGTAAGTAGGACTGATTCTTCCTCCTCCTTCACTGTGGAATATGTAGATGCTGCCTTCACCATTATTCTCCAAA
>VUQG01020451.1:0-10000 GCA_015106755.1 Etia nguti
ACTCTTTCAATGATGAGGATGTACACATCCTGGACAGGGAGGAACGCTGGTTTGAGCGCGGAGTGAAGGAGGCCATTTACGTGAAAAGGGAAAGACCATCTCTGAATCGAGGAGGGGGCCTAAGGGTACATCTTTCGCCATCTTACAATGCTGTGATTGCAGCCATTCCCCAACTCTCTGTGAATGGTACTCATGGCCATTGATCAGTGGTCTTTGATCAGTGGGTTTTGGTCAGTGGTTGTTGATCAATGGTCATGAGAATTTGCATAATTAAGATTAAGGAACTGACCTCCCAGCCCATTGTTCCTTCAGTGGGCTGGTTTCAGTCGTTATGCAAATATACTGTTTATAAGATTGGGGAAACCTGCAGTCAGCTGAGACTGAAGAAGTCACTTGGATGAGTGACGAAACGTTTCTCCCACAAAACGCTACGTCCAGATGAACAGAATCAACTTTTGGAGATACAGTTGAAGATAGTTCTCTCTTGTGAGTTCATTGTAATGTCAGCCTCTTCTTTCCATATTTTTCAGGTAACCCAGAGCTACTCCAAGAACCACGACAGTGTGGGTGTGATCTTTGCCAGTATTGTGAACTTCAGTGAGTTTTATGAAGAGAGCTATGAAGGTGGAAAAGAGTGCTACCGTGTCCTGAATGAGCTGATTGGAGACTTTGACGAACTCCTTCGCAAACCTGAATTCTCAAGCGTGGAAAAAATCAAGACAATTGGGGCCACCTATATGGCTGCGTCGGGACTGAACGTCGAGCAGATGGCTGAGAATGAAGCGGATTCTCCCCATGCTCACCTCATGGCCCTTTTCAACTTTGCCCTTGAGAT
The DNA here is from genome assembly GCA_015106755.1 of Etia nguti. Classification (NCBI taxonomy): domain Eukaryota; kingdom Metazoa; phylum Chordata; class Actinopteri; order Cichliformes; family Cichlidae; genus Etia; species Etia nguti. The sequence goes on from VUQG01020451.1 coordinate 836, forward strand.
GATGGGAGTCCTGGATGATTTCAACAAGAATATGCTAGGCTTTGGGTTCAAGCTCCGCATTGGATTTAACCATGGTCCCCTGACTGCAGGGGTCATCGGCACCACAAAGCTGCTCTATGACATCTGGGGAGACACAGTAAACATTGCCAGTCGCATGGACTCCACCGGCGTGGAGTGTCGGGTCCAGGTGAGCGAGGAAAGCCATGCTGTGCTCAGTGCCATGGGTTTAGAGTTTGACTATAGAGGTACTGTGAATGTTAAGGGCAAAGGTCAAATGAGGACTTTCCTTTACCCAAAAAGTGGGGAAAGTATATACCAGGATCAAGCGGAGCAGGCTGTCAGAGTTGGACCCTCGTCCGTGGTATTACCTGCCAGTGAGACTTCAGTTGCCCAGCCTGTGGCTGTCCCTTCCACCTCTTCCACTCCTCCCTCCTCCTCTCTTTCCACACTCTCTACTCAACCCCAATGTGCTGTAAGGCCTCCAGGAGTAGGCCCTGAGCCTGTCTCAGTTAAGCCCACAGAAGTGAGGGAGGAAGGATATAGGGACGCTGCACACATCCCTGGGCAGCCCCCTGCCACAGACGTTCACACCCCTCCCCATTCTGAACTAGGCCCAGAGCCCAGTGGTGCGCAAGGCCCCTCCCAGGTGCAGCCAGCTCCTCTCGCACTTCAAGAAGAGGAGGATGAAGATGAGGAAGCGAATGAGCTAACTAAACTCAATGAGGAGTTTTATGCTCGTCTCTGATCCCTTCTGTCTCCTTCCGCTGTCTTCTATTCCTCTTACTGCCCCCAGCTGCTGCCTCCCCAGGACTGATTAGAGATGTTGGCGGGATGTCTTTTCCTTTAAGCAAGTGTCTTTGGCATGGAAGATAGACTGGTCACGTCAAAAAGAAAACCAGTGGATGCAGTGGCTATAAGATTGTACATGATGTCTTTCATGGGAGTGTTGCCTGAGTTCTGGGGCGGGTTTTACCTGTGTTGAGCACAGCAGTTTATGATGGCGAACAAGCTGAAAAGGGAAAGAGGGATTCGTTGGTGTTGTTGTTGTTGATGCTTTTTTCATAATAACTTTTGTTATTAAGTGCCTTCAGGACTAGAACAGTGAACAAAAATATGAATACTGAACAAGTTTTAACAATGTTAGACTACAGAACATGCTGTGGTTTCTTATTTCATGCTTTTATTTTGAATGCAAGTATTTCTTACAGAAATCATTATTGTTGTGCCATATCAACTGTTTTAACTTGATCAAAGTCCTGACCTTACTTAAGGGAAAATTATTTTAGATTTTATACAAGTGCCAATGCAGCATGACAGGCGGAGCAGGAAACTTTGGGGAAAAATGAGGGAATCACATGAAGCAGTGTTAATTTATGTATTGTGCTTTGACATCAGGGCTTAATACAGTATTCATTTGTGCCAGAGTCTCACTTTCAAGGGACATGCAGGCTGCATAGATTTTAGTTTGTGTAGCAGCTCAATGCACATTTTAAGCAAAGGTCTTGCACAGTGTTTTTCTTTTTTTTCGACCACTTGTATTCAGTAGTTATTACCAATAAATAGCTTTTAAGAAACTTTAAACAGAGCTGAGAGAATCAAAAGCACAAAATCTAATCAGATAAGGGACTATAGATCTGGAAGAAAGGTGGTTTAAAAAGTGAGACCATAACAAATGCAGGAAGGCACTTTAAACATACTGCGATCTGTCTTTCAGGCATTAAACGATCACCTCTTGCACACATGTCAAATTTTACAGGTAGTGTAAAATTGTCTTGATGCGAGCTAGCTGAGATTTCAGCTTTTTCTTTGATCAGAACCACTCCTTTATACGGCGGGCTGCTTGGAAGACCAAATACAGATTTGTTACGCCTTCCTCTGTCTGGTGATATTTTGTATTTTTGTTTTGACCAAATGAAAAGAATGAAGAGGAAGCCAGCAGTGTGTTGGTCTGTCTCTGAATACAGCCACTATCCCATTTGCTCCTACTGGAATCCTGAAAAACATATGTATACCCCTCCCTATACATAGAGTGGAGCAGACAACCCTCACTAGAGGGAAAGCACTGGTAACAGAAATTAATAGCCAAAATACAATAATCAATCATTCAAACTACCATAAATTCAGCACTCCCATTAACTCACATCCACACCAACAATACAGATTTCACTCATTATTAATTATAAGAGAGTCCCAATAATGCTGGCAGGTAGTATGATATTTGCGAGTATTGCCAGTGCTTTAATTTTGTTTTCATTGGAGTCAATAAGACAAATACAGAATATCACCATTCCTGTCCCCTGATGAGGTGAGTGCTTGATACTCAAAGGATTTCAGGTGAAGTATAACTTTGAATGGGACTGTGAGGGACAATCACTGCGTAGTTCTTGGTCAGTGATGGGGTGGTCCACAGGCTGTTGGCGTCGGTGTCAATTTAGAGATAAGGGACAGTTTCCACAGTACTGTGTGTAAAACCTCAGACTCAAATCTTGCGACTTTTTTTTGTTGTTGCCTTCATTGCTAAAAGAAAAAAAAAACCCTAAACAATGGTCAGTCCATCCGTGCATATTACCCAACAGATCATTGTTGTCTGCCTTTATCTTTGTGATTTGCTGTTGAAAGATTGGGACTTATTACCTTGATCCTGTTACAGTCTTTTCACCAATCGGGGCCTCTACTGAATCAATAAAATTGTGCCACTTTAATTGAGTGATTATAGGTGCAGTGCAGCCTAATCTAGCTGATTGTTTGTGGTGCCTGAAAGTATGGCTGTATTTTTTTTTTTAGTTTTTGGTTTCCAAAAAGTTTTTTTTTTTTTACCAAGCTGTCATTATGCTGAGGATAGATTGTGATTGTATATTTGAGAAAAATAATGATCATTGTGTGCAGGTTTTGTTTCTTTTGTGATAAATTCCAGATATTTTTTTGTGCTTCTTTCCAGTTCTTTCCTCCTGACACAAACCAGCCATCTGGAAAAGTGTGGTGGTGCTCCCATTAAATTGCTTGCTCGTTTCTCTTTCCTCTTTCCTCACTTCGTGCTTTGTCTTTTTCTCCTGAAAGCACGTGTTTCTCTCTTATATTTCCTAAGCGTGTGAGAGATATAAAGTTTTACGTCAACTCAATAATATAAAAAAGATAGAAATGGGGACAGTTTGCTATTGCCTTATCCGTAGATTACTCATTTTCAGCTTTCACCACCACATGCTTTAAAAATTAGTCAGCATTTGGGTTAGATGGCCTTTCTTTGTTCAGAAATATGTCCACGTGCAAAAATGCCGAAATGACAAGAAGGATGAGTTATGTAGCCGTCGGGACCTGTAGCAAAACATGTTTATTTATCTCTTTCACTAAGCTCTATGGACATACATAGCCTGTGCCTTTTGAATGTGGACTATGTTTAATCATAGCATCAACTATCATAACCGTTGTAGCATTAATACCCTCAAAATCCAAAGAGGTTTCTCCAAAGCCGTCACTGCAGATGCTGAAATGGTTAAATGAGTTCTGCTTTGTTGCCCAGAATCATTATTTTTTGAAAGATTTACACTACTTGTGCATTTTCTCCACTTGCTCTTGTTTGCCAAATCTAATGAAGCATAGCACACAATGTAACACAAACAAAGGAGAATATCGAGTGTCAGCTGTGAAGGAAAGTTCACCGTCTTGTTGCCTTGCGTTGCTAGATGATCTTCTGGGAATTTCAGGCCATGTGCAGCCCTACCATGCACAGCAGTGACACTATCTATCTATAGATCTGAGGCGGCATAGGAAGAACACCAACAGGTTCGTGGGTACACAACCTCTCCAGTAGCACTAATCTGTACACACATATATGAATAAAATATTACACGCTGCTGACTTATGTGATCTGGGATGCAGTAGGGGGAGATGTGTGTGAGTGAGACTTGTTTGCATGTGAGTAGTTTCCTTCTTTGCTAGCCCTCCTCCTTTTTAGTTTGATTCTGTACTCTACTGTCATCCTATTTCATTTCAGTGTCATTCTACATATATGTTAATTATTATGCATATATTTCCAGTATTCAGGAAATTCAAATCACTAAGCTTTGCTCATTTAAGGTTACCTGAATACTGTCCTTATTTGACAGTGTATTTATAAATGATTTGTTTCAGTTTTGGCAGAAGATAGTTCTCCAGTTTAAAAAAAATAATGCATTGAGGATAAGTTTATGGCATTCAGTCATCTCTTTTTTTCTTTCTTTTTTTTTTTTTGCGGAAGTGTGATTCTGCTTTATGAGAGAAATAAGGGAAATACATAAAGGCATAGAGTGTCAGCACTTAAGCATCACATTGTCACTCATTTAAATTATGTCAGCTGCACGTCTTTTTATTATAATTTGCAAGTAAATTCTACCCGTATGTGTTTTAAGTTACACTGGGACAGATTTTAAACAGTGTTGTTTGATTTGAAATGTATTTGTTTTATGTTCATGAATGAGATGTATAATGTACGTTTTGTGCACATTACCCATGTATCATTTATCAACACGTGATAGTAATCTGTACACATTTGCACAAAGCACTCAGTGTTTGTACATATGCAGTTATTTTGTCACATATGATTTTTTTATACATGTGCATGTGTCAGATTCTGTCCAAAAACAATGAATAAGAGACACATATTATCAGATTGATTTATTGTGTGTCTGTTTGCTTATGTGTGAGTTATATGACTTTATTCCTCTTTTTTTCCAGTATGACAGAAATAAATCTCCAAGCAGAAAGCTTGGACTGTCTAGCATACTGTGACGTGTAAAGTTACGTAGAGTTGAATTTCTGTGCATATAATGACTGATGACAGACTGTACTGTCATGTAGTTTTGTATTTGTAAAACTAAATAAGAGGTGAGGGAAGCAACTTAGAGATTCTCAGAGAGGCAACATGCACATTGGCCAGGTTTTAGGGAGGATTAGGCCTAACCTAAAAGGTCTCAAAATTGGAGACAGGGTTGTGATCTTTAACAACAGCCAGCTGATGACTGAAATTGGAGGCACAGTTCATATTTACCAAGTACATTTTAACTGCAAGAAGCTATGTTTTAATAATTTGTTGCAAATTGTTAACAAATCTAAAAGAAGGTTAGTAAAATATGATTTAAAAAATTAGAAATAAGTGGCCAGAAACTGAGAACTTTTAAGTATATTTATTGTAGTAAAAAAAAAAAAAATCCTGTATCATCCAGAGATTCTTATTTTTCCAGTTATTAAAGCAAATTCTTAAAATGTAAAATTTATATCTAATGCAGAAAAATCACGTGAGTTTGTGAAAATAAGGTAAAATATTTAAGTTCGCATTAAAACATCTTATAAATGATATTTTTATTTATTAATGTATATATTTTGCCTGTAGTTTACAAAAATAACTTAAAAGATTGGATCAAGTGGGTTGTAAAGTGCATGTGCGAATCTCTGGTTGTGCTGTAGCGCCCCCAGCGGTCAGAAGTGGCGGTGTTTTCACGTAGGGCGTGAATGCGCGGCCCCTCCCCCTCTACAGCCGATCTGGAAAAGAAAAAAAAACTTTTTTGTACCGAAGGAATCAACAGCCGCCATCTTGTCGTGGCTCGGAATTAGGATTTCGGTCCAACACTGGGTTTTACGTAGAAATCGAGCATCCTTCCCGTGATATGACAGCGGCCTTCTGCCGAAAACGAAATCGTAATATCGCTTCGGAGACATTTTGTGCGAAAAAACGGGAATTGGATTGGTGGTCGTCGGGCAGAAAAGCTCCGTATATCTGATTTCCCCTTCAGAGTGCGGTGATTCAGCCCCTGTCGCCGTTCGGGAGCAGTATTGTTTACCGTGGGCAAGCGGAGAGCAGATCGTGACTTTCGAAGAGATTTGCAAAAATACCGCATTTTTATGCAATTGTGCATTTTTGTGGAGCTTCGCGCGATTTTTGCATGAAGAAATTTGACGTCACGCAAAATGGGTACTTTGAACATCTAGAAATTACGACTTTTCTCCCGGAATGCAGCAATCCACCTGATTTAACTGGATCGTCAGTGTGAGGCTCGATTTTTACATGGGGAATATTTTATTTTGGGGTATTTAACGATAATAATGTGGGTGTTGGGTGTTGGATTATCATGGGGTGAATGGCGGTGGCGAAGCGGGGCGCTATTGCATCTCTTTTAAAAGACACCGACTCTCACGGCGAGGAGTAGCTAAACGCTAACAGTTACTTTAGCTGGTAGCAGGCAATTAGCTAGCTATTAGCCAGTTAGCCAACGTTAGCAGGCTGCCAGCTTGCTAACGTGCTAACCGGGAAGGTTTTTGGTGATTGAACAACTTTCTACTTATAAGCTAATCAGAATCACCAACTTAAACGACCGACCAGGCAAGATTTCAACTATGGCTGAAAACCTGCTGGACGCCGGACCTCCACTCTCTAAGCGGCCGAAGCTGAATTCACCTGCCCTGTCAACGTCTGATGGACAAGGTAAAGGCCTCAACACTGTCGGCACACACAAACCCAAATGTAATGAACATTTGCACTGAAACTTCTCTTTTACTACTGGGCATTAAATCAACCGATCCCCGTGTAGCAGCGTTACACGTTATCCGGTCGGTTGGGTGTTCTTTCGGTAGCAGTTACTGTGGTTTTACCGCAGTGTTGTGGTTTCATTCTGAGGTGAGCATGTACTGCACCTACCCTTAATACGCAAATGCCAGTCTTGGTACACTCGCCTTGACTTCTGCAGCAAACCTTAACACAATATGATCAGCAGAACAACTAACTTGAGCGTCTAAAATGGTCACGGCTACAACAACTGTAACTTTAAATTATCTGCAGCAAAAATAAAACTTCTGTTATCTACAGAGGTGTTGCATTAGCTTTGCATTGCTGTACCGTAACGCTTTCGTTAGCAAAGAGAATTTGAAGGGTTATAGTTGAAAAATCAAACGACTAAAATGGTAATTATTTATCGAATTAGGTGCAAAATGATGTATTTTGTGGTAGCCTGGTATGCACTAACAGCAGGTACACATGGCATAAGACCCACAGAGGTAACCTAGGCCCTAATTAGCTTAAATAATATTGTCTTCAAAATCACTTAATGCCAGTGCTTGTACACCTGTTAATTCTAAGTCTGATGAAGTTTGCATCCATTTCCATTTATTTCAGGTACGATTTTAGGTCTGTGTAATCACCAGAGAAAAAAAACGACTATTAACAGATACCGTTTTGGTAGTAGTGCTCACTTGGTTCAGCATGTGGCTATAAAACGAAGTGTTAGTAGGCAAATAAACTCACTCATCCCAATGGCCAATCCATCCATCCCTGAGCAAGCCTACATAGCCACACTCAGTCTGGATGGTGCTAGCTTCCTTTTACTCATTGAGTTCTTGCAGAGAGTGCAGATAGGGTTATAACGTCACATATCTCAACAGACATGTGCACTGCTGAAAATAAATGTGTAGGAATGCAAGATAGAAATCTGTGTGTGCTCTGAGTATTGGAATTTGAGTGATTAGGAAATATCTGTTTTCTATCTGTCATATTTCTTGTAATTGGAAAGCAAAGATTGGGAATGTGACTTCCCACCTGGCCCTTAAATAATCATTTTTATTATAAAACAAGACTAGTGCTTATGTTAAATCAACTTTTTGACTTGTTCTTCCAAACTTTATAGCTGAAATTATAAAGTCATCTGGAGACTTAAAAAACCCTTTGAGTAGCATGTCTTTTTTTTTTCATCTGGTTGACTGTCCCTGCATATTTTTGTTGAGGTGCTTTGTGAGCCCTCAGTGAAACCCTGAGTTATTGCAGCACTCCTAACCTATCTGCTGTACTGTGTGGTAAAGGTGGAGTAGCTGAACTGCATTTCTGCAGAGCTCGCTGTTTCTGTGATGGGAAAATGCTGCTCCTGGTGTGAAGATACAAAAATTAGTTAATATCATATCAGCATAATTGGAAAGTAATGTATGCTTTACATGCAGAACCACCCCAAATCACAGTTAAGCTAGGGCTTGGCAATTAACCAACTTATAATTTCAATTCCAGTTTTTGTCTTTAAGTGAAATCAAAGTGTCAGGGATAAAACAGTGGGCCTTTTAAACTAATTTTGACTGCAAAGCTGTCTCTCTCTTATTTTTCTCCCTTGTGCTGTACATCAAGCACAAACCTTTAATTTATAGTGCATATTTTTGCTGTTTGATTCACTTCGGGCCATGATGACATTTTAGCTGGGGCCCAGCATTAACAGGATCTCTCTAGAGTAGTTAAAAATCTCAATGTTTCCATTGGTGAACTTGTTGAATGATCATTAGCATTTACTTGTGTCACTGTATCACTCAAGGTCCCTCACCTGGTCTGTTTTCTGTACAACAATTGCACTTCCAAACATCCCCTGGGGATTTTTCACAAGTTTACAGGCTTTACGGTCAAAAATACCCATAGTTTGGGCCTAAAATGTAATATCAGACTACCATGTGTCCTTCCTGCTCCCTTTACCCATTGTTTTGATTTTATTTATTTTTTTTATTTTAAACATATGAAAGGCCTCTGTGAAAATCCACTGCATCCAAAATCTTCTTGATGTGGGTAAAACTCTGGCTTACTGCATTAATCAAAATCATCTTGATTATGATTTTTGCTGTAATCGAGGCACATTAGATTACCATGTAAAAAGTCCTATTTGTTTGGCTGGTGTCTTGTATGTTTGCTTTTTAACCAAGAACTGAAACTTTAGAGCCCAGAAAAGAAACATTAAACTAATGTGTTTTTCAACGGTATCATTTACAGCGTGTGGCACAGTAACGTCTTGGAAACAAAAGAAAGCTGTTTTTAGTGTAGATGCCATTAAGGGTAGCTGTTGGCCCCCTGTTAGTGAAGTGCTGTTACTAAGCCTTGAGCTGAGCATTTTTGTTTTGACCACCTTTAGCGTTTTCGAGACCAGACTTGACGTGCAAGGAGCGAGTTTGACTGTCAATCCATATGACTGACAAGTTGCTAACTAATGGGCATATCCTGGATAATCCTCCTTGCTGACTCTTAGAGTGACCATAATTTACACAATGAAGTGACTGAGCCCTTAAAATGATCACTAATGTATGTTCACTGGGAAAGATGTCCATGGGATTTTTTTTTCCTTTTTTGCCATATATAAGCGGAAGTCTTTTGCGACTTCGGGGTCTCCCTGCTAACCA
>VUQG01020451.1:11951-22530 GCA_015106755.1 Etia nguti
ATAAAAAATTTTTTTTTTTTTTTTTTTTAATTGCTGGGGCAGAACAGACACATGCCCCTGTCTTTCTATTAAGGCCATCTGTCATCCCACAGAACCTCTTCTACCCCTTTTATCCACAAAAAATGGTGGTTTTGCATGCAGGTTATATTATGATATCTTTAACCTTTTGACTTATTTTAATGAAAGAGCAGGGTTGTTGTTTTTTTTTTTTTTTGTAATTCCACTGTTAAAGATTCATAGTCACCATATTTTTATTTTAACTGTGCCCTGTGGATTTTCTCACGTTCTTTAATTAGTGATAACTTTTCTCTCTGTAAATATGTAGGTTGGGCCTCAGGATATCTGTCTCTCTCTTAGGTTAGGAAAGCCGAAATTTCCGCTGAAAGCTAAGACAAATTAGTATTTGATACTCGTTCGCATCTTAGTTCTGTTTCAGTTGTCAGTCAAAGATTTGTCAGGGACCTCCCGACCCCCAGACATCCAGTTTCTTGCTCGCTCCTGCACAAATGGCACTTCTAATATCTAAAAGGACAGGTGGTAAGCTCGCAATGCAGCCACTGATTGAGGCATTTATGCCTGTGCCTTGGGGCAACCAGAGAAATCATGAGAGAAAGATGGCGAGGATCAGCAAAATGGATAAAGGCAGATGAAGGGAGTTATTACCACCAACCTACTGCTTTTAGCTGACTTAATAGGCATCAAAAAATGGGCTACATGGTATTTTAAATGCCACTCATTTCTCATGTCTGTGCTTGTATTTAAGCTTAAACAGACCATTTGACTGTTCTATTTTTGCTAATTTTACTTGGAACAACGTTAGCTTCATGAGGTAGAGAAGAGTTAGACTGAAGCTCAGTATGTGTTTTGTGTTTGCAGAAAACCTAGAAAACTAAACTAATTAAATCCCCAAGAGGAAGTAGGAGTACTTGAGGAGCTCCACATGACTATAATTTTACCGATGGATGACGTTTCTGGTTGTATTTTCTTAAGAAAAGCAAAATCCACTGAGGAAGTTTAAAGGTGAACAATACTATCTCTTCCTGCTAATTCAAACTAAAGCATGTAGCTGTGTTAATGCAATAAGGAACACAAACGGTACAGATCAGTGGATCATGTTGCAACCACAAATGATATAATGAGAATGCATTTCTAAACTGGGAGCAGACTTCAAAAACTCAGTTTCCCCTGTTGTCATCAAATCCCCCCCAAAGCAACCAACCAAGGGGAAACAAACCTGTGGGTCAGATATCATGTATCCAGATGCAGATTCCATGCAGGTGCAAATGGATCTCAACTGCTGTTGCTAAATTAGTCTGTTAAAAAAAAACAAGGGTCTGTTCACCATAGATTTGTTAAAAATGGGGAGGGAAGAGAAGTCTTCCTGTTACAGATTAGTTAAGCATTGACCAAACATCACCTGCCGCTCTGCATTGAAAAACCAAAAAATAAATTGATATATTTCAGAGTTTTTCTGGCACCAGTTGGCAAGGGAGGCAACATTAAAAGTCTAGTTGACTAGTTGCATGCACACTTAATGCTATCGCCTCTTGGGATAACTTGATGTCTAGTTAATGCATTGAATTTAATAAAATGAAGTGTCATTATTACTCTGCTCTTAAAATTTACCTGTGCCTCTTAGCTGCATTCTGCTTTTTTCTTTTATCAGTATGTTTGTGGTTGCCTTCAATGTAGAAACTGGTGATTTCAGCCACCAGCACATGTTCAGACGAAGGAGGAAAGACACTTCAGATTTTGCTTTAAATGACAATTCTGATACCTCTGAGTACTAAATTCAGCCAACAGTAATTTTCATGTTTTCTGTTTTTGACTTGGTGCAGGCTCGCTAAGTGGACTGTAAGCAAAGCTATTGCAGTTTGACTATTGTCTGTAATAGAGGCTAGCCTCCTGTTAATCGTGCAAGCTTGGTTGTTAAAAATGTTTTAAAACTGAAGGTCTGTAACTTTTCTTGACAACTTTTTTTTGAGAGTCTCCAGGCACAATCAGTATTTATTTACTCAGTGAAGTCATTTTCCTCTGCTGTTTTTTCCAACTGTTGTTATAATGGCATACTTTCTTGGAGGATTTATTACTGCAAAAAGGAAACCTAAAATAAGAGTCCCTTTTCACTATTAAGTGGATTTGTTTCGCTATCCAGCAAATTATATTGAGCAACAATTAAGAGAATGCCAGTAGCCATGTTGCACCTGTCACTCTGAGACCAGACGCACATGCCTTTAGGGCAAGATGACAGAAATCTCCAGGCGGGACCACTGCTGGGGCTGTTTTTGTAGATATTTATAGCCATCACCTCAAGACAGTGGCCAAAGGGGGTGAGGGAGAGGGTGATAAAGTCAGCTATGGGAGGATATAAAGGAGCTTTATGAACGAATGTGTGAAAAGTTGATACACTGATTTGTGTGTATCCACTGTTGAGTAAATGAAACACACGGTTTCTCCAGTTACATATTTTCGTTGTCATATTTGCACTCACGTAAATGACCCTTCTTTACCTGTGGATGTTTGTTTTCTTCTGGCTTTGAGACAGTGAAATGATGTGGAAAGTGAAATGTAATCGACATTCCCATGTGAATTTTTGGATTCGGACGGTTATCACGTCAATTCGCACACTGGTTCGACTTTATGCAGACTTTGTCCAAGGGAGCTTTTATTGTAAGGTCTCATTTAAACTTTTGCATTCCCACATACAGCTCCTTGGATTATGTCTTAAAAAAAACAAACTTCAGGGCTGCAGTGCATATGTTAAAACGGTTAATGCCCCACCTTCCCCCTTCTTATGGTTGGGGTTCCCCAGACTGCATGTGGCCATACCCAACCAAAACATTGCTTTGCATTTTTGGTATCCAGCCAACAAGCTTAGGGGTAAGGTTGGGGTGTGTGTGTGTTTGTGTTTGGATCTCCATTTTGAAATGAAAAATGCAATGCCAGGCCTTAGCGTATGTAGTTGAAGTGAATAGGGCTGCTTGGAGAGCATCCATGTGCCTGCCTGATAGACACCATGGGCTGAGAGGAGTGAGGGAGGAAAAGATGGATTGTCCCTTCAGCCTTAAACAAGCTTCCTCCACATGGAGCACCTGCGTGCCTGATGCTGGGGACAGACGGCAAGCTAGCAAGGCAGATCTGCAAGCCTGTGTTTACTCAGGGAAGTGTGTAGGCCAAGTGCCCTCATTAAAGCCGGGCTCCTGACTGAATCTCAATGAAGACATCCAGCAGCAGTGCTCAGTCCTGTAGCATTAAGGTCTTGTTCATCGTATACTGAAAAGTGATTTGCTTAACAGTGCCTTTCATACAGTGACGTTTCTTGGCTTTCATTACTTTCAGTTGCACAAATTCAGTAAATTGGTGTTCTTGTGGAAGAAATAGCCAGTTGCATACATTCCAGTTATGCCCTCCACTCTTTACACAAGACCAAAAACCGCTCCACAACATGCTTTTGAAGAAACAAGTTAGCCGGGTTCAAAGCATGTTTCTTTGGTGATTTTGTGCCATTAGGTGAACTCGTGATCAAGACTGTGCAAAGTGATCTAGTTTCACAGTTTGTCCAGAGAGTTGATTTTTCTTAGGACCTGTGCATGCCTTACAGCTTTGCATCACTGTGGTTTTGTCACCATCTTAATCACTAATTCTCAAACAAATCGTGGCTCCCTAGGCTCTCACCATTATGCTCACACCTCTGGATGGTGCAACACAAATATTCCTACGCCACCCAGCAGGAACCCCGAGTGCTGCTGGATTCTCTTGTCACACTGTGTTTGTCAGCCAGTAGCAATGCTTTATCACGCTTTATGCTTATTTTGTCTTGCACTGCAAGGGGCAAGGCCACAGTGCAGCAGCAGTTAGCATGTTGGCTCATTAATATTTCATAATTAGAATGTTTGTGAACACTTGGACTGAGACCAAGGGTCAACTGTGGAGTAAGAGCCTTTTTTTTTTCTTTTTTTTTTTTTAACACAGCAGGATTTTTCATGGCTCAGCCTTTGTGTGATGACTACAGTCCATTAACTAAATGTATTGAATCTTTTATTTGATAAAAATCATGTTTTTCTCCTTTTCTAATCATTTGATAAGCAAATGCCTGTAATTCTCATAGAAATGAAAACCATAACTGACAAAAATGGTTACAAAGTTTTATTACCATGCTGGCTATTTTTCTGCTCTGGTTGGAATCTTTATGGTGGGGACTCAAAGCTGTTAAAAAGTAGAAAAAAATCGGTAGATGAGAAGATCTAGATGCTCTGGTACTCAGTGATTTGAGTACTGGCTTATTTGAAGCAGAGAATGAATGCTTGGCACTGACTCACATGGATGTATAAAACATTTTGTGACATTTTGCTTCTCTCTCCCTTCTCATAGATCTTGGGTCACTCTCCTGGGACGATTTGGAGAATGACCTTCCAGATGAGTTGATCCCCAATGGAGGTGATATTAGCCTGATGGGCGGGATGCCTTCAAATGGTGGAGCAGCACCTGGAGCTGGCGGACCAGGAGGCACTCAATCAGGACTTGGCGGCAGCACTGCCTCTGTCGTCCCAGATGCAGCGGCCAAGCACAAGCAGCTCTCAGAGCTCCTTCGGGCTGGTAGCACTTCTAATATAGGCACAGCTAGCCCTCAGCCAGGCAGCATGGGGCCACAGTTAGGAGCACCGCTGGGTAAGAGCCCTCTTGGCCAGGGCTCCCCCAACAACCACCCGTCCCCTCAGGCCCAAAAAGCAGGAACCCCAACTGGAGTAGCAGGACAGAACAACAACAATACTGCAACTATGGGCTTGAACACAACTGGGTTCAGTCAGGCCATGATTAACAACAACCAGGGCCATACTGGACTCCTGAACCAGGGAGGGCAGCCGCCACCTGGGCAGGTGATGAATGGTGGCCTCGTACCTGGAGCTGGGAGAGGACGTGGGGCAGGGGTAACAGGCATGCAGTACCAGGGACAGACAATGCAAGGAACTGCAACAGGACAAGGAGGATCAGGTAGTGCATTGGCAGAGACGCTCACACAGGGAGGGCAACAGATGGGAGCTCACACTACCCTCAGTACTGCTCAGCAAGCAGGCAACATGAACAAGGTGAGTAACACTTTTTTTAAATATATATCTATATCAAGTGTTTGCACATGTAAGTTGTGGGTCCCAAGTATTTTTAGACACACATGGGATATTTCTCTGGCAGTGATTTTTTTTTATTTTAAATTGCATTAAAGTATTCATTTTTGATTAAAGAAAACTTATGTTGGAACTACTTTAACACCAGACACAAACTATTTGGTTACTCATTGTATAGGCGAACTTGAAAAGCTTGTTAATGTGGCATTTTTGCATCTTGTCATTCTGGGCCCAGTTCATGCTGTGATCCTTTATTAATTGACGCTAACAATTTTTCCAACTGGAAAAATTTCAACTTATGTGGAGGATGGATTTGTTGAGGATTACTATGCACAAATGTTCACACTTATTTGGGAATGAAAGCAACATATTGGACAGCAACAACCTTTTATGTGATCACCTGGCGCAGCTTTAAAACTGTGCTCATGGATATGTAATTTTTTTTTCCTTTTAGTACTACAGTGACACAGCAGAAATTAAAACTGCTGTATGAAGTTTATATTGTAAACAAACAAAGGTTTTGTTTCTCCCTAAATATATGGCATGTCTTTAAAGATCCACCACAAAAACTATGTTAAATGTTCTGCTACCTCAGAAAACATCTGTTTTAAAGCATTTTGCATGTTTTTCGTTTCTTCGGTTTTATTGGCACATATTTAAGGTCTGTACTGTTGATTTTAATTGATAGCCTTTTCAGTGGATAGAAATATAAATTGCATTTAAAAACTCCTTTGAAACACCTTTAATTAAATTGAAATTGCTGCTTTTTTGCTTTAATTTCTTTTTGTAATGTTTTTGCTGGTTATCCATTTGACCTGTAAGTGTAAATTAAGGTGATTTTTTTTTTTATTCTTAGAATCTCTTTCACAATTTATCTTGTGAAATATGGATAATGGTTCAAATTTCCTAAAATTTGCGGCAGCTCCTTACTGAAAAGGAACTAGCATTAAATGAGGTCTATGGAATGATATATTTTTATTGCATTTTATTTCAGTTGGTTTTTAATAATAGACATCTTACATTTTCCTTATTGCCCAACCCAATTATAAATGTTGTTTTATTTTGCTTTGTGTAGCAACTTCTCAGAAATGGCAAAGTTACAAATCTAGACTCGTGGAATTAACAGCTCGAGTTCTTTTCAAATTATGTAGGACACGGTTTGGTTTGCATAGACTGAGTTATTTTGAAATGCTTTTTGTGCATCTGAAAAAATTACTAGAGCTCAGCTTTATATAGCTTTTAATTGGCTGTGTAATGAGATGGAGATGGCCATACTTAATCTCAAATGACTTTTTACATTCACTATAGCAACAAACCAAAGCTTTTGTTGTCATTGATTAGGAGCTTAATTGAAGCCCCTCCTTGACACACACTCCAAATTGCTTTTTGGATATGTGTGATGAAGGGAGGCACAAATGCATCTGTATCTATACACTTCACTAGTCACGTTTGCGGTTCATATAAACAGTTCTTTCTTCCAGTCAACTTGTTTATAGTGTCCTAAGCACTCAAAAAATGCATACTGCACTGTTGGCAGGGAACTGGTACACTGCTGTCAACTGTTCAGTTGGTGTTAAGATTAGTCTAGGGATGCATAATTATGTGTGTGTCTATGTGAGAGTTTATAGTGTCATTTGCGGCTTACACGTACACTTGCCACCAATGTGGTTTTGCAGGAAATCACTAGGAAGCCATCTATTTAACTGGCTGTGTCAAAGCCAAGACACCAAATTTGTTCTTAACCACAACACACATACACAGAAGCTCCAGTCTCCTGAGAAGAGACTTACTGAGATAGTGAATGTGTGTCGAGTCATTCCCAGCGCCTGTAGACACGATTTAACCACAGAAACAATTAAAAGCTGATGTCGAAGTAACAGCGACGGGGCTGTCAGCATTTACAGAAACAGGCCTGTTTTTTGTGTGTGTGCCTCTGTCAGGGATTTTTCCTGCACAAATTTTGGTGCCTCCCACAGCCAGTTAATGCCAAAGAAAAATCAAAAGCACCTAAATGATAGCACTTGAGACTAATGTAAACTGGGCGTTTCTTGCAAGCTGTTTTCCAACCTGTTTAGCGTATCCCAGTTTTATAACCAAAGTCATCTGACAGAGTCACTATTCACATGTTTAAAAAAAAAAAAGAAAAGCCTAGAATAATCTTTGATTTCATAATTTTGTTCTGAATCATTATTTTGCATGAGAATACAGATGAAGCTACATGTTGCTGAAGCTTCCCGTTAGCAGCTACACCGACAGTTTGTAGCCCTCAGGTCAAGAGCTGAGGTTACATAGTTAACTGCTTCTTTTTTCGAAATGCCAACTTTCTGGAAGGGGAAAACGGGAGCTAAAGTGGAGCGGTGTACATGGAGAGTCCATGGATGTCCTGCAGCTATGTGAAATATACCCCAAAAACTTGTTTGTTTGTTTTTTTGTCATATCAAGCCATAAAAACTTGTTCTAGCTGCCCCTCATAATTTATGGGCCAATTCACTTCAAGTCAAACTACAAAACCCTGCTTGGTAAAAGAAAATGAAAGTTTTTGTTGACAATGAGGAGTGTTAAGTCTAACTTTTAATTTAAAAAAGAAAAAACAGTTGTATTGCTTCTTACTTTTACCCCATGACTTATGGCCAAATATGAATCATAGCTCAGCATGTCTAATCGTATAGGGTTTGTGTTTAATCTATTAACTTATAGTCGAAAATAACAGGGAAATGTAAAGTTTTCTTTAAAATAACACAACGCAGACTCATTGTGAGCTGATTGCATTTATGGGCATGCGTAGTCACCCACTCGAGGCCCGTTCTGAGGCAGGAGAAACCTTGTCCGTGTGCATGTTTTAGGCTCAGCTGGTCCTCTGTGATTATCATGTCACCAACTGCTCTGAAGGAGAAAACCACCAGACCCATTCTTTGTGTGCGGCTTCCTCTATTGTGCTTTAATCGCAGGTTGTAAATCTCTTTCTGGGCATTTGTGTTGGTGAGAAGCTCCTTACCGCCACATGGTCCTTTTGTTACTGTATACGCATGAGCAGTCGCCCAGCCTTCTCCGGCTTATTGGGTGGCTGCTTACTGTTTCAGTGATGCAGAGAAAGACAGGTAATGTAAACCACTTAATAAGTTGAAATGACAGAGGCAGAGTACACTTGGGATGAAGGAGGGAGGCCAGCTCAGCTGAACAGTCTCGCCTGGCAGCAACGTGGTGAGATGATAGTTGGCAACTGTCCTGCCTGTCGATGTGTGGAGTGTGTCAGAGAGCGGGGGACTGAATGGAGAGAGTGAAACGAAGGGGGTGGGTGTGGGTGTGTGTCCGTCTGCTCAGCTGTGTTGAAAGCCTGCCAGTGTCTGGTCGTCTCAGCTGGGTCTTTTTTATCTGGTCTGTTGGAACCGTGTCAACAGCCTGAGGGGGGATACAGCCTGGCCTGGCATGGCAGAGTCTGGTCTGGTCTCCCAGCAGCTCTCTGGATGAGAGAGCAGCAGCAAGTTAATCAGTGTATAATGCAAGGCACTAACAAGGATTTTATTCTCTCCAGCGGCACACATCTTAATGTATGCATTCAGACTTCTTGAGCATGAGCGGTATTTTGGTTTGGATGTAGTTGGATTTTTATAAACCCTTCAGTCAAACTTTGAAACTTATGACAGTCATGGCTGCTGTATTGCAGTGCTGATTTAGTTTGCTGTGCTCTCTGTTTTAGGCTCTACTGACAGCTGTTTGGTTTATCTAGCCCGTTCAAGTAGATTAAGTTGTGAATGCACTAGAGCTGCAACGATTCGAGTAATCCGATAATAAAAAATTCTCGACAAAAATCCTTTGCTTCAGTGCTTCGTTTAACACGTGGCTCTGTGTTATTTCGCCCACATTTGTGACGGAAAACAGACCTGCAATAGAAACGTATTTATGACAACATTAAGCCCAGGCAGCCCGCAATTTTAAACAAAAACTGATAACACAATAGCAGCGATGATGACACTGGCACAGTTTAACATGGAACTGGAGTCTGTTTACACACCGCAAAGAGATACTCACCATTAAAACATTTACTGGGAGGGGAAAAGGTGGGGGTGGGGCATGTGGTGTACTAGATCAGATTCATTTCAAATCTTTTGGAACATTTTTCAGATTAAAAGTGAAATAATCTAAAATATTGTGTTCATTAAATTGTAATAGTATGTAGGGCAGGGCAATATGGCCAAAAATATTTATCATGATATATATTTGAAAATTTGCCATAACGATATAACTGACGATATTATTGACGCGAGACAAAATACTTCACAACTCCACAACTTTGATGGGGTTTTTTTGCATTAATGTATTTTCACTTAAACAAGCAGCTGTTTCTTATGTGCATTAAAGCTATATAAAAATTTAACAGTGCAAATGCAAATTCCTTGCTGACAGTTTAACCAAAAGGCATTTCCAGTGGAAATGGGCCGACATATCCTGAGCATAACCATGTATAATATCCACAAAACTTAAAAATAGGTTATACACGCACAATACGGTAACACTATGTTGAAGCACAGTACGTATTACTCCGCGAGGCTCTTGACTACGGTAGCCGTAATGCTCCAACAATCAAGCGGTGCGGCTTCGTAGCTTACCAAAGCTTAACCTCCTAAGACCCGAACTCTTTCATGGCATGCATTTTCAATTTCTCTTTGCTACTTGGGCTGACTGGTACCTGATGAATGTAAAAACAAAGAATTAGCTGATTTGTTTTGGGGTTTTTTGTTTGTTTTGATTTTTTACCTGATTTTTGTTTCTGAGAAAAATGAATTGGAAAAATGAGGACATTCATTTTAAATTTCGACAGAACAGTGGCAGTATGTCGTCTTCGTAAGTGGTTATCAGGCCCTTGTAGAGCAACATTGTGTATTTTGGTCTAAACAACCCAAAATGTGATGTCTACATATGTGGACGCCAGGTCCTAGGAGGTTAAAACTAGTGCTGTCAGCTTTAATTTCGTTAAAATGACGTTAACTGGCAAATCTCCATTAGCGAGTTAACGCGGATCGCCCCGTGCGTGGGGCTGGATGGCGCTAACGCATTTACGCCGTGCAGCCCCAGGTTTTTCGGCCTGCTTGCATGTTCTACCAAAATTGTGCTTTGGTGGGTACAAACCAATTCTGGTTCATCTGTTTGTTTCAATGATCCACTTTCCCCCTTCTCATTCTCCATCGCTGCCATGCTTTTTCCGCCATGTGCGTATGAAAACAAAGGCACTGCGCATGCGTGTTTTACCCATATTCTATCGCGATATTTCATTTTGTTATCATTACCTAACATTATACCGGTATTACCGTGAACGGTATGATATGGTCCAGCCCTAATAATATGTTAAAAAAAAATATATATATATATATATATATATATATATAAATAAATAAATAAAAAACAGGCATTTTTCACAAGCCAATAAAAATGTACATGTGCCAGTAAAACTCTGGACA
>VUQG01020453.1:0-13541 GCA_015106755.1 Etia nguti
GTATCTAAAAAGTACCTGGTATACTACAGTGGAAAAGGGGTATCTGCTACATTTGTCTCTGGGTTTCTACCTGCACAGCAATCAGCATGCACAGTGTACCCAGCCTGCAGATGGGTGTCATACTTTTAACTGTGCAGTCATCCATACTAGCAGCCAAATACAGGTCCACGTCAAAATTCTATCAAACCTGTCAGTCTTGATGCCATCAGGCAAGCCTGTGAGGTAAAGACGACAGGCAGTAAGATCACAGTATTGTGTGCTACAGCCCCACGACATCAGGATTATTTGGCGTGTTTTTCTCCTTTGGTTACCTCTTATTCTGCTTCTTTTTTTGTTTTACACTTTTAAACACAACATTTGGGATTACATTTTTGCATAAAAAAACCACAACAACACTTTAAATATATTACAGTCTGTCAAAGAGATTTAAAAAGAAAAAAATGATTATTTACAGTGCACACTTACAGTAATAGCTCCATACACCATCATGGCACTGATAGTGAGCATCAACAGAGAGATGGCAAATCCAACACAGGCATTTTCTGTATGAGAAAAAGACAGAAGGAATACACTGAATGAATAAGGTTAAAGATTACTACAGCACTGGCTTTATTGTTAAACATACAGTAAGTGAGGAAGAATGGATTTTTGCCTGTGGTCTTAGAGGCAGCTGCATACAGTGTTAACTGAACAGTCTCCAGGGATTCTCTCTTTCCAGCTCACTCCATTTTAAAGGCCAGCTCTGGGGAGCATTAAGCCTCTCGCTTTCAGTCAGTAAAGACATAATGAAACTCAGTCTGGGATAATTAAAAGGTCTGCCTTTCATATCCTCCTCTCTCTCCCCATCACTTACTCAGTCTCTCTCATACTCAACTGTTCTGCCTGTTGCACTGGAGATGCTGTGAGAGAGCAACTACAGCAATGCGGTCCAGACAAAATCTTCTGTTATTCAGTAGCTCGGGCAGAACAACATGTTCACTGACGTATGAACCTGACAGGGGACTGCCGCTCGAGAAAAATAAATATGCATGCAATGCAATAATATTATATATCTATATCTATTTTTTTAAACACATGAAATGACTTTATACAATCCACACTTTCACAGTTTCATGTAGTTCACTAATCAACATTTGTTGTATATATAATCGCATAATATTTTTTTAAAGCAGGAAGAGGAACAGCTAAGATTTCATCAACTCATTTCTTTACTGATATTATTAACACAGGATTTCCTATTCATACCAGCATATCTAAAAGGAGTATTTAAAGAAATGATCTTAACCTCAAACCCACAGAGCCACTTTCACCTGTTCTTTCTATTAGTTGCATAACTTTTTAAAATGACTTCGACTGCTGAGTGAGTGGGGGCTGATGAAGCTGCACTAATGGTCACGACTTTTAACAACTTAACCCATCTGAATATTAACATTGCCTTTGCAACCAGTGGACATCCTCCAATGTCCTGTGTGCGCTGCCACAAGCCTGTTATGGGAAGGTCACCCCATGGCCGATGTGGCCCCTCCTCTCTCGCTGAGTCACTGTTTTAGAAAAATGAAGAGGCCTTCACCAAGCCAACCAACAAAACAACTGCCAGCTAAACAGAACGCGCTCTCAGTCCTGCCAGCCCTGCCCCAGTGCGCACACACAAATATCTAAACAAACATAAATCCTCAAGGAGTCACAAAGGAAGTAGCACCAGTGGCACCACACCCCAAACTACATTTTAAGATGACACGTAAACAACGTAACAGTGTTCTGCTGTCCTTGTGAATTTTGTTTTGCCGTCAGTGTGGAGCTGATCTCCCAGTGGAAAATGAATCACATGATCAACCACAGAATAACAGCGACTCATGAGTTAGTGGAAAGCACTGAAAAGAAAAGGCATGGCTCCACCATTTATTCCAATGGAGTGAACTAATGTTTCACTGATTCTACCTCAGAGAGCAACCCCTTACTGTCATAGGACACAGCACAATTCAAAGACCAACCTTTGAAAGTTAATACTGGTGTATAATCCACTAACCAGAATACAATCCAGTTTTGTCTGTTATGAAATTCGTTTTATGACAATTTGTTTTTACTTACCCGACATCCGGTCAGAAGCAAAATAGTGGTCAATGACCTCATACTGCAGGTCGATAGTGGGAACGTTCTCTGGGTGGGTCACAGCGACAGTGAGCAGGATGCCCATCAACAGGTTCACTACCTGAGTGGAGGAAAGAGAAGGTTAAAAAGGGCTTTAAAATACATAGATATGTATTCCTTTACCAAAAGTAGATGAACATACAATAACCATGCACTTTTACATCAAGAAAAAACATTTTGGGACACATTTTAGATTCCAGAAACATGGCAACACTGAAGCTGAAAGGCACAGCAACAAGTATATTGTTAAAAAGATCAACTGAAACCACTGATTACGTAAAAGGAAGAGAAGTAAACTTGTATGATCAGATAAAGATCACAACAAGATTGCCGAACTGACAAAATTTGAAGTTCCTCCTTTTTCTTTGCCTTAACTGGGTATTCATCTTCTTCCATGATTCAAGAAGGCACAACAATACCTTTCAGAAACTGTTCTGGTTTTGTTTTCTTTGAATGCTTTCAAAATTAGGAGTCTAGCACATACTGTTTAAGCCCAAATTGTTGAATACATTTCAGAAAAGTTGCATATTTAACCCAGATATTAAGTGAACCTAATCTGGAAGCCCCGTTACACCTGTGCCCTTCAACTTAAGCTCTAATTACTCACTGACATAAATAAAACCTACACTCGGTCTCTGTTATGTAGCATTTCTCCTTTGATATCATCTGCTTGAAAAATCATTTTTATGCCAAATGTGGATGACTGAATTAATCACTGCTACACATCATTACCGACTCCCCACTAATGGGCCACGGGACCAGTTCTGATCCAGTGCCTTTGAAAAACCAGCCCACATACTGACAGCTTAAACCAAACACTATTTTAAGAATGTTTTTGGTGACTAATTTGTGGACAGTTAAAAAGAAAAACACTCTCCTTATCTTAAAGTGATTAAAGTGTCAAAGTCACTTTCAACTACTTTATCATGGACTAACAACCCGTCCTTTATATACTCCGCCTTCTGCTATTTGACAGCTGGGAGTCCTAGCTGGATAAGCGCTTGAGAAAATTCTAGCTTGAAAGTAAAAAAACATCCCAAAACACTCTAAAGTAGCACAATTTCAGCAGAAATGGTTGTTTAAAAAAAGAAAAAGAAAAGAAAGAAACACTATAAAAAACTAAGTACACTTTTCAATAATTAAAATCTGGAATGTATGACACTTGGTGTTATATGTAACACATAACACCAGACTAGCTTACCAATTAGTGCTACCAGCTATCTTTACTCAGACACATCTGAGACACAATATTTAAATTTTCTAGGTCAAAATTATTGGCAAAGAGGTGAATATTTAGTTTAATTCGCACTATCATTCTATCATTGCTGACACCAGCATGCATGCAATTTAGGATCCGTTAACCTAACATGCATGACTGTAGGAGGAAGTCTGTACACCTGGAGAAAATTCAAATGGGCAAAAGGACAACTTGCAAACTAAACACAGAAAAGCCCCAGCTGGCCAGCACATTCATAACAGGAACCTTCTGCCTGAAGCAACACTGTTAACTGCTGCACCACCATGCTGCATCAACTATACTAAAGTCCCCAGCTAGTAGGTATATCTTCATTTCGCCTCTCTCAGTAGCTATACTTCCGCTTTTTACATTAATGGTAGCAACAAACAAGCCTAAGACTCCTAAACCACATTAAATACCATGTTACTACATACTCTGTATAGAAAATTACAGAGCCTTCTGTTGTGTAGCGCTGTCTGAATGCACAGTGCTGTGCCATATTATAACGGCCATGATAATTTACACCACCTGATATAAAAGTGTCATATCACAATATCACTGCTATAGCAACATCATGTGTTAAAGTTCCCCAGTGTGCAACAAGGAGACAAGCTTGAGCATGAAAGCAAGAGCCACGGGTCAGCCCCCAATGACAATTTATTACCTAAAAAGGAAGCTACTTCAACATCCTCCAACAAAGTGCAGTACTTTACAAAATATGCTAGAAAATTGGTCCTGCTAAAGGTGGAAACAACACACTTGTTTCAACAAAAAAATTACACAGTCCAGTACAACCAGGCTACAAGGGAGGAGATATGTCTTGATGCAAGCTTAATCATCCAGGTAAGGATGAATAATATCCACTCACTTGGATGAGTGCCTAAACATTTCACCTACTAAAATCCAAATGAACAGAATCAGAGTTCTGGAAAGGAGGAGATACTAACAGCTGGTGAAGTTTAACGTAAATATAAACAAATGACTCCACCAAGCAGCACTGCAACTTGTTAGCTGCCCTACACATAACAGGAAGAGCAAACAGTAGATGGAAATTACTCGTGTGGTTACCTGGTAGTAAAGCAGGGCTTCAACAGGTGGTTAAAAAGCTCAAGCCAAGATACAACATCTCAGGTAGAATTTTTTGTGACAACATTGTACAGCTCCTGTAGTATCACAAGGTTAAACTGCTTTATTTAAACTAAAGTGTTAAGCAGACATTGTCTATTTTTACTTGAAATATCCCAAGAGAAAACTACCTGGGCTACTTTTGTGCTTACATTTGATTTATGCTGTCACTAGATATATTACAACTGTTGCACTATAATCCTGCTGTTGGCGTCTTGTTTCATTTGATTCACACCTTAAATTAGGAACTGGGTCATCAACTTTTAAATGCAGCTGCACGCAAGCATAAAAACCCACTGTTTAGTATTTTTTTTCTATTGTCAGAAATATAATTATTGCAAATTTTCTTGAAATACTGCGAGGTAATATTGAGGCTATATCACCCACTCGAAATAGTGAGCAATACTATACATCTACATGTACGGCTTGAGCTGGGTTAAAGATGAGCGAACAAAAAAACAAAAACAAAACAACAAAGGAAAGAGTGGATGGCTTAACTTCATAAACTCCATCGAAGTATTTATGGACATTAATATGAGAAAATAAGCTTGGTATAATGTGTGTAACTGCTAGTATTTAAGTATCTACCAGACTTCATCTGATACGTTGTAACTGTGGGATTTAATAATGTAAAAATGACACCCCGGTCGATTACGAGTGTTATTTATTTATCCGACTGCAGTAGAGAACATTATGGACACGACCAGTGATTTGAGAGTCGCAGTTCACGTGTTTAAACCAGGCAAATTTTGTGCAGCTGCAGAGGGGTAAAAAAAAGCAAAACGGGATTTACATACGCAACCAAAGCCTGCAACATCTGCTACGTGATGTGAGCAAAGGAGAAGGGGATTAATTCAGTGAGCGATTTAACTCTAACCAGCCAGGAGAGCTGCCGCAACAAGATGCGCAAAAAAACAGTTAGCTAAACTTAGCTACGTGGGCATGCCCAATTACTTTACTTTTGAATACTTTAATACAACTGCCATCACCATCACCACATATATAAAACACAATAAGTACTATTATTGTGTTAATTACGCGTTTTTCGTTTTTGGGTTGTAAATCTTATTATGGCCACTATTTGATAACCGTTATGTTAGCAAGTTAGCGACATGTCAGCTACGTAAGTCAAATTTCACGTATTTTAATACGCACAATAACCAGCCAGCTGCTGCTGACTTCGATAAAATAATGAACCACAACCTGTTGTCCGTATGTCAGTTTTCTAACCGAATTTTTAAAACTTGTGCGAGTTTGAGACTAACAGAAAGCAAAACCCGACATGACAGCGGTAGCGGGTTATTGCTAACCCTAGCTTTCTGTTAACATTAACTCGACGAGTAAGGAGTCCAGAGTAACAGCTACTTCATATTTTAGTCCCTAAAAACAATTGCACCAAATTCTCAGAGCCATTTTCACCTTGTATTAACATCCTTCGTTGCATAACTCCCTACTTTGGGGAACTTAACGGAACTGGCAAAGTGCTAGCTAACGTTAGCTTACTGACCCCTATCATTGCGAACCACAGTACGTACCATGTACCATGTTCCCAGGATGATCGTCCCCGTTCGGACGTGGCAACATCCGCAACACCTAGTGGTGTACAGTCTGTCTCGACTGGGTTTAAAATGATGCATGTCCTCTACAAGCGTAGGGAGAAACATCTGAAGAGCTGATCGCGGAGGAGAAATTCTTCTCAGCATCAACAGTCAAAGAGCGAATGCGGAGGAACGCCCACCACTTCCCCGACGGCCTGAGCGCAGCGCGCATGAAAACAAACCCTCTGACGGGCAGGAAAAGGCAGGGACACCAGGGTTTGATTGACAGGGGGTTCAACCAATGGCCGCAAAGAAATGAAAAAATTAAAAAGGCCTAAATAGATTTACTTTACTGA
This sequence comes from Etia nguti, assembly GCA_015106755.1. Taxonomy (NCBI): domain Eukaryota; kingdom Metazoa; phylum Chordata; class Actinopteri; order Cichliformes; family Cichlidae; genus Etia; species Etia nguti. The sequence continues at coordinate 6,405 of VUQG01020453.1, forward strand.
ATATTCCTCAACGCAAAAAAAAAAAAAAAAAAGTTCATAAATGGTTATTTTTATTTCATCTGCACCCACCTCACTTTGTCCCTTGCATCCTCCTTTGCCACACCAACCCTCTGCATGTCCTCCTTCACTACATCCATAAACCTCCTACCTGCCAGCTCTATCTTCAAGATCCAATAACTTACCTCTGTATATCTCCAGCCCATCTCAGTCTCGCCTCTCTAACTTTGTCTCCAAACTCCTCGACTTGAGCTGACCCTCGGATGCACACATTTCCGACCCTGTCCATCCTGGTCACTCACAGTGAAATTCTCAGCATCTTCAACTCTGCCACCTCCAGCTCTACCTCACGTGTTTTTTTGTCAGTGCTACCAGTGTCTCCAAACCATACATGATAGCGGGTTTCACTAATATCTTGTAAACCTTACCTTTTAGTCTTGCTGCTATCCCTCTCCACCTGCTCCTTTCTGCCTGTGTTCTTTTCTTCACTTTGGAAGGTCGACCACAGGTTTTTAAACTCATCTGCCTTCATCTTCCCCCTCCAAAGACATATTCTGCCTTGCCTCTACGGTCATTCCTCTTTTCTCCAGAACAAATCTCCACCTTCCCACACTCTCTTTTACCTGGTCTCTGTGTCATCTGCAAACATCATAGTCCACAGTCTGTCCATCTCCATTGTAAATTAAATCACTACTACTGCACCACACTACTGTCTCACTGTCCCTCTTATATCGCCGATAATAATAATAATAATAATAATAATAATAATAAAAAACTATTCTGCAAATAATGAAGCTCACTTACACGAAATATCTTACAGATGATATTTACCCATCAGGGTATTACAATTTAAAGCCTTTCAGTTTGTATTGAGCCTACAGGATGCAGTGTATAAAAAAACCTTCTACTTGATCAAGGCTCTGCAGTTCTGATCATCTTGGAGTAGGAACACGTGCCATGCAATAAAATGCACAAACTCCCAGTCATATGCATGTATAAGCAAACTGTGGTTCAAAGAAACCACCTATGCATAGAAAACAAAAAAAAATCTGATTTTAATTGTTACAAACTTGTTTTATTATTGATTATTGAATAAAAAAATAGGCATACATATACGCAACATAAAACAATGTTGCATTACAGCAGTTATAGCGGTGTTATGCACTCTTAAATGAGCTGCCCCTTTAATTCATATCTCATATTACATGGGTCACATAGCTTAAAGTAATGGTGAATGACACAGATTTTCCTGCTTATCAATGGTCACCACATTACAGACATTTTGATTACCACTCTCTGGCAACTTAACAATGGTTCTCATTTATTCATCTGCCCCTGTAGAACATGACAGAGTACCCGAGTTTCTACATACACAAAAAATGTTAATTCGCCTGCTTTTTTGTGTTTTATTATTGCATTGTGATATGTCAAAATGTCTGGTGGACAGGACTTTTTCACTCCATTTTCTTCAGAAGTGCAGTAGATATTTTTTTTTTTGCCCTTTTAAAGGCAAATATAAATGCTACAATAAGCTACCTCTTAAAAAAAAATTAAACTGAAACTTTCATATAATGATAACTAATTACATATTACATGGTGCATCTTTGCTTTACCTTCTTTCAACCAAACACACTGAAGGCAATTAAAATTAAACATCGTAACAAAATCCCACATCACCCAAAACCCAGAGGCTACGACCCCAGTGCCACAGCTACTCAGTGTACGATGAAGGAATCACAATTATTTGTAAAAGATGGACACTTGGAAAATCATCGATTAAAAGAGTCCTTCATGTTTTATCTTAAATATAAATACATTCAACAACTATAGACATATTTTACTTTAAGTGCATGAGAAATATGAACCCCACCTTCCTCCCAGAGACCACGAGTAAAGAATGCATTTACAGTAGATTTTGAGGTACATAAATTTGCCAGTAGCATCAACTTATCAAACAACGGCTTTACAGTTATCAGAAGCAGGTGCGGTTAAACAAGGAGTACTTTTTCCCTGTTTGGTTTCTGATAATCATGATCTAAAGCCTTCTCTGGGCCCAGACTGTTTCCGTCCTCCTCCTCTTTCTTCTGCCATTTGTAGATTAATATTCCTGCCACAGTTGCTGCGAGAGCCAATCCCGTTATTCCCCCTGCAATAACACCTGTAAACATAAACATAGGTGAGCTACGCTAGAAATTTGCAGCTTATAGCTTTCTCATCGTGCCATATTGCAAAGTACCTGCAAGGAATTCATTATTCTCGAAGTAGCTCCTGCTGTTTGCTATAATAACATATCCAGAGTCATCGTCTGCTGCAGACCTGTGCGTGTTGCCAAACGTCTTGTCTGAAAAGCCCTAAAGCAACGGACAAGACAGTTACACACGATCATTTCCTGCTACACCACCAACATCAACAGGTGAAGAAATCATGGGACTGATTGAAGTAAGTCATACATGGAAAGTAATCTTGGTCTCATCTCTGGTTTCTGCCAGAATTCTGCCATCTTTGCTGTTGTGCTGATCTTCAGTTTCACCTGGCAAGAGTGCAGTTAGAGAGGATGAAACACACAGTGGTCACGTACATTATGTAAAGCGGGTCATTAACATTTTATAGATGAAGAATTACCCTGCTCTGACCCATCTCCATCTCCAGAACCGGAACCAGAACCATCCAGGTCATAGCCTGACCACTCCAAGTCCTCTGGAGGGACAGAAAGCTAACATCATGGGGGAAAAAAACAAGAGGGTATTTAAACATGCTGACTGCTTCCTGCTGTATTGTTAGATATGAAAACATACAAGAGGTGAAGGAAGCTACTTTCCTTAAGAACCCAATAAAAACATGAATCATGTCAAGGATACAAAGTCCCACAAACCCCCCCCAGAATCCTGAAACACACACTGTGGCTGACAAGCCCATAATGGCACAAGTGATTAGATTGTTACTGGCATGTAGTGTCAAGTAGATGACTTTAAGCGGGAATGTAACTCCACCCATTTGGCAAGTAATTAAACTTCACAAAATACAACTTCAGGGAGTAAAAATAAATACAGGTGACATTTAGTTTAATTTTTAATCAGTGAATTCAGAACCCAAAGTACAATAAAACGTATACAGTCTGTTGTTTACGTGTAATGAACAGATACAAGCCTCATAAGGAAGCCATTCTACAGCTGCAAGAAAGAGTTTGTGTACTCTTTGACCGGTATTCTGCATTATCACTAATAAAATGTGCTCTGTTACAGTTACAGGCAAACACAGTTATACTAAGCCAATAAACCGAGGCTCCACTGAGTCACAACACAGCCTCCAAAAGCTACTTGAATTCATGTGTTACAGTTTTAGAGATGAGATATGGAACGTGGGTTGTAAACATGACCCACCATACAGAGTCTGTACTGGGAAAGTTTGCTTTTCTCAAGAAAAATTGGTTGAACCATGTACAACATTCACCGAATAAACCATTTTCAATGACTTGTGTGTTTATCAGTCCACAGTATGACAAACTATCTTATTATAGAGCGAATCAGAACCGTTAATGCTCTCCTAGATTGTGGATGCCCTTCAAGAAGGCGATAAACAGAACCCGAGGTTATGAGAAAAATACTTGTTGAAACCTCTACACCACCACTATGACAATGTTCATGGAGAAATGACACTAAAGTTTAACATTCAAAAAAAGGGGGGGAAACTCCACACCAACATAACATCGTGGGTGGCTGGGGCTCAGGAAGTGGAGCGGGTTGTTTACTAATCTGAAGGTTTCATGGTTTGATCCCTGACTGCGTGATTGGGCAAGATACTGAACCCCAAAGTGCTCCTGACACTTGCCTACACCTAAACGTAGAAGGAAGTGCTTTGGAGTTCTCAACTCAAAGCACGAGAGTAGAAAAGCACTATATAACAACCAGTCTTACAATCTTGCTAAAAGCACAATAGGTGCTCAGGGCCGGGATGCCTTTCAATCACTGAGATGATAATGAATTTTAAGACTGCATCAAAACATTTTTTCAGTCATGTGTCACAGCAGCTGTATATGCCCTGAAGTCAGGAGAGGCTGGATGTTGAAACCAGACACAATGTACACAAGTAAATCAACAACAGAATGGTTGGAAAAAGAAGAAAACTAATGTTATGGAGGCAAATTCAGAGTCGTGACCCTAACCCAACTTAAGCTTAAAGCCTTAGAAATAACAGGCCTCATAGATCATACATCATGTAGGTTTCAGGGAGGATTAAAGGCTCCAATCGAAACCCTGAAGCAGATACAAGTTTGCCTTTTAATGAGGCTTAGATGAAAAGATCAGACCATATCTCATAAAGAAATTTCAACTGATTCAAAAACGTCTTCTTGTATATTTCATTAATATTTTCGGTTTCTTAGGTTTGAACAGTTTATTGAAACCTGCTTTGCAGATATAATAATCTGATTTTTACGGCCTTTACATTACACCATGCATCATTATAAACAAGCGATTAGTAGCCTCCTTATACTTTTGATTATTTCTGTTTTTTTTTTTTTTATGGTTAAGAATTTCAGCTTTGACTAAAAGGATTAGACTACCTCATCCACTACTGATAGCAATATGGTGGATAATAGGTATGTGCTATTGTTTTTTGCAGTCACGTGACTTTAACAAAAGACAGAAAATGGCCTTTAATTGGTAACATCTTCAGTTGACTTTTCCTAAAAATAAAAACAAACCACAAGACACCCGTAGCTTAAAATGTACACATTAACATTTGCTCGAAAGTCTAATGCAGCCCGGTTAACTTCAGGAAGTGAGAAAGGTGAGCGCGAGACCTTTAACGTCTCGTGTGGCTTTTTAAAAGCGTTGAACAAGATGAAAAGGACTTACCGACGTCCACACCGGATGTATTAATCCCAGAGAGAAAAATAAATAAGCTGTCAAAAATAGCCGCATGTTTCAGCTGAGCTGGTGTCCACTTTGCTCTTCTCCGGAGCTGCGAAGGTGTTTTTATTGAACTTCCAGCCTCTCCCGGTGTCACGGTGTCTAAATCCCGCCCACCAATAAAGCACGCTTGAACTCTAGCTGATAACAGGTGACAGGGCTCATACGCTGGCGTCTGTACATATGTCAGACCCCTGAGTAACATCAAATAAATTCATAAATTAACTTACCGTAGGAGGAAATAAAAGCAAAACCTAGATAAAATCACGCAATTTGTTCATTCTTGGTGTAGTTTGACCCTTAAAACTATCTTGTTATCTTTATCATATCGCGTGAGGATCCTGTTGCCACAACAGAGTTGGCTTTGTATAAAAAAAAAAAATCTATTTAACTAAAACTAAACTTAAAACTAAAACTAGATGTGAAAAAAACGTTTTAGTTAACTAAAATGATACTAATAATAAGAAATTTGAAAAAAAAAAAAGTAACTAAAACGATTTTGTGAACTTGAAAAACGAATTAAAATAAAATAAAACGTGTAAGGGAAACATCGTTACTTTTCCTATCTGTTTGTTTGTTAAAAACATTGATTACAACAATTCCCAATGAGTCATTGAACAACATGTTTGCTGCAGATACTATGACACACTGTGAGTCACCTGCTTTCAGAAGGTTTTTACTGTAATACCTGTACTTTACCTGAAGTTTTCTTAGACTTTGCCTCTGACACATGCTCTCCATACGGTAATAATTAAACAGACTAAAACTAACACTGGAACTAATAAAAACTAAACTAAAACTAAACATTTATAATGAAAAAAAGCCACTCTGGAAAGGGAAACTAAACTGAATTTAAAACAAAAAGTCAAAACGATAAAAAGATAACTATAAAACTATAATAACTGCGGTATGAAATTTTCACAAGAACAAAAGATTGGAACCAATTCAGTAAAGAATTGAAAGAGTTATGTAGAATTGTTTTTAGAGGTAATAAGCTGGTTCCTCACTGTGTATTCACGTGTGATCATTTAAATCAGTTTAAATCATGTACCACACCAATTCACAACAACCAGCCTCTCAAGGTGTTTATATTGTAAGGTAAAGACAGAGAACCATACTAATCAGTTGATCCCCCAGAAGCACTTCGCAATGGCCCAAAGGAAGAACTCCCTTCACACAGAAAGAGATATCTTGCAGAACAGGCTCAAGGCCGGGGGATGATAGACGTGCTTTTTTTTTTACTCTACTTGAGCAACCAAAATGCTTTTTACAAAACGTTGGGACTCTGTGTAAAATTTAAGTAAAAATAGGATACAGTGATCTGCAGATGTCATAAATTCATGTTCTGTTCACAATAGAACACAGAAAATAAATAAATTAAAATGTTTAAAATGGAGAAATTTACCAATCTAAGAAAACACATCTTTGGGTCAGGGCCATGCCACTGTATAGCATCCCTTCTTCTTTTAACATCAGTTTTTAAACATCTGGGATTCCTCCAGATTCTCTGAATCTTTCAATGATATTATGTACTGTAGATGATGACATATCCAACGCCTTCACAATTTTACACCGCGCTTTGGCTCAGAATCCCTTCTGAGAAACTCTTCCTTGCCAAGATGCTCTTTTTATACTCAATCATGTAACTGATATGTTTCCAGTTAACCTAATTAGTTGAAAAAAAATTTTTTTTAATCTCTTTTTCAGTATTACTTACTTTTCAAGCATTTTGTGTACTAACTTCTTTGAGATGCGTTCCTGCCGTCAAATTCAAAATGAGCAAATATTTTTCATGAAATAATAAAATGTGTCATTATAAATATTTGATGTTTTCTGTGTTTGATTATTAGTAACACATGGCTTTATGAGATTTGCAAATCATTGCATTCTGTTCATCTGGACGTAGCGTTTTGTGGGAGAAACGTTTCGTCACTCATCCAAGTGACTTCTTCAGTCTCAGCTGACTGCAGGTTTCCCCAATCTTATAAACAGTACATTTGCATAACGACTGAAACCAGCCCACTGAAGGAACAATGGGCTGGGAGGTCAGTTCCTTAATCTTAATTATGCAAATTCTCATGACCATTGATCAACAACCACTGACCAAAACCCAATGGTCATGAGAATTTGCATAATTAAGATTAAGGAACTGACCTCCCAGCCCATTGTTCCTTCAGTGGGCTGGTTTCAGTCGTTATGCAAATGTACTGTTTATAAGATTGGGGAAACC
>VUQG01020455.1:0-11580 GCA_015106755.1 Etia nguti
GTCATCTTTCTCACTCACTTTGTGTTAATAGACCTCTCTGCACTGAATCATACCTGTTATTAATCTCTGTCTCTCTTCCACAGCATGTCTTTATCCTGTTTTCCTTCTCTCACCCCAACCGGTCGCAGCAGATGGCCGCCCCTCCCTGAGCCTGGTTCTGCCGGAGGTTTCTTCCTGTTAAAAGGGAGTTTTTCCTTCCCACTGTCGCCAAAGTTCTTGCTCATAGGGGGTCATATGATTGTTGGGTTTTCTCTGTATCTATTATTGTACGATCTACTATACAATATAAAGCACCTTGAGGCGACTGTTGTTGTGATTTGGCGCTATATAAATAAAATTGAATTGAATTGAATTGAATTGAATAGCTCTGTAGTCATGCATCGGCACTTTCTCATCTAACTCAGGATCCATTGCATGTGACTGGATACTGGCCTTTATATAACCTCATGATCACAGCATGTTCTGACCGTCCTAGTGATCTAATGCCCCCAAATAATTGCTTGCAAATTGATTGATTACCATTAATCAGATATTTTCCTGACAAAATAGCAGTTCCAGTATATTTGAATAATACTATGGATGAGGCCTGTGGGGGGGGCAAAGCTTAAAGCCAAACCCTTTGAAGTAAAGTCAAAGAAGGCGGAGAGGAGGCTGTCTCCCTGGCTTTTCTTCCTTTTGGTTAACAAGACATGTGATTAGCACTGCTGTCTGCTACTTAGTTTTTGCCCTGCAGTCAGCCTGGTCTGCCTTTAGAGGAAACACTGCCTGCAGGCAACTAAACCACCACAAAGGTAAGTCAGTGTCTTGTTAATGTGTTCATATCTCCTGATTTGTAAGAACTGTGTTACTTTAATTGTCAGGGATTTAACTTGTATCATTGGGGAAAACTTATGTCTTGAAAGGTTTTAACTTTTAATGAAAGACACATCTTTTATGTTTTTTTTAAGTAACTGCATTTGTCAGTTTCCTTTAATCTCCTCAAATGTAGCATAGGCTGCAGAGCGTGTAAACTGACTTTGAGAAATAAAGAACTTGTTTGTTATCGCTACAGTTTCTTAGAGTAAAACTATCCCAGGTACCTTCCCTTTGCAAACACAAGGATTGCTGCAAATCACCTGCACCTGTTGAATACTTTGCAGGAACGATAAATTCACTGAATTTCATTTCAGAATATGTTCAGTCTACAGACCGCAGGAAATAGGATTATTAAAAGTAAAATGTCATATTGATTGCTTTTGTGAATTTTTAATCTTCTTATTAACTTCTTCACAATGTTTACTTAATACAGCACAGTGAAATCAGTAGCTCACACCCACTTAGCAAATACACATAGAGGCAGCATAGACAGCTCGCCTGTTAATATGTAAGAGTTTAACTGTGGGAAAATTGTGAGCAATGATTTGTTCATATTCTACCATTTCAATGAAACTTGTTTTTCTCTCAACTGGCGCGCTTGTTTTTAACATTACTGCCCACTTGCACAAGCAGAAATTAGATTTGGTTGGCCAGTCACGTGGTGGAAGAGTTGTTCTTGCATGGCCTGTGGAAAACAAGACAATTATGTGACCATCCAGAACATTCCTTTACTTATTTATGTGTATCACTCTGTCAGCTTGAGTGGCCTTACCTCATCCTGTGAAAGTAATGCATTCTGAAACCGAACCATGTGAAATATTTTGTCGAAGCTCCATTATAACAGAGACTTGATTAAAATCCTGCAGTAATGTGATGGTTGGGCTGTGCCAAAGCTACACAGGATAGATCCATGTGGCTGAGAAGGTTTAAGCACCTAATATAGTGGTCTGATATGTTTTGGCAAAACAGTGGAAAAGATCTTGACAGCAGATTACCCCATAGGACATTGTTTTCAGCTCTTGAGTGACAGCTTGAGTGACTCACAAATACAATAAAGCTTTTCTATGGACACAGGAAGTAAATGTACTATACTATATTGTGAAGTCCCATTTTGAGGCCTTGAAACCTTATATGATTTTGACATTTGCCAAAAGTAATCACTATAGGGTGGAGTGCAGTATTAGTATCAGTGAAAGCCAAGCAACAAGCCCTGGAGGTTTGAAACTGACAAAGACTGCAGTTCTTCTACTGGACATTTGAGGCTAACAGTCACCGAGGCTAACAGTCACCACAGACTGCTGTAAAAATCATTAAAATGCCCAACTTTACAGAATATATGCCCCCTTGGACAGAAAGTGTTTCTGTTTTTAGTTTCTAGTAGCCCACGTTCAGATTTCTTTGCTTAATTTTCCAGTGTAGGTTGCAAACCATACTTTAGACCTCTTCAGTATCTACTGGGTCTTTGCAGCCCATTGAGGATTATAGGTAAGGTTAGAAGTTGGCTTAGGTTTTAGTTAACATGTACTCAGTTTGTATAGAACGTCACCTGTTTAAACTACCCAAATAGAAAAATCTCTAAACAGCTCTTTTAACAGGAAACACTCCAATTCCAAAACGTATGAGAATTCATTTGTTTCTATAAATCTGCCCATTTAGCATTGTGGCGAAAATAAACCCAACACACACACTAGCTGGGTTGACGGTGACCTGGTGGATGTTAAAAACTGTAATAGTTAGTCAAGTATTCACTTCTTGCAAACACCTTGCAAATTTCTAGATTGGGCCTTTCTTTACTCTCAAATAGCCTTAGCTCTAAGTGTCATGGATTCAACAAAACGAAACCTGAAGTTCTTGTTGATTGCATGATATCATTTGTCCAGATTTGTTAGCTGTACATGCATGCTGCCAGTCACCCATTCCAGCATGTTCCTGATTCTACTGGATTTAGATCTAATAACTGGGGAGGCACTGCAGTCTACTAAGATTAAGGTCATGTTCATGAAATTAGTTTGAGATGACACATTCTCATGCTGGTAGCAGCCATCAGAAGACTGAACTGTGACCACAAAGAGATGCACATGGTTAGCAGCAAAACTCAGACAGGCTGTGGCATTCAAACATCAAGTGATTAGTATTAAGGGGCCCTAAAGTGTTCAGTGTAGACTGCTGACACAAAGCATAAATAGAGCCTGAACCTCATCATATGCAACAATGCTTTCTAAAGCCAAAGCTGGCATCTGGAACTGGTGCAACTCAGTTTGTCTAACTTTGAAAGGCTGAGCTCTAGATTCAGTCCCAAATGTCTTATTGTAGTCACTATAGGAAGAGAACATTTTCAGCAGATGCAGCGATGATATGATAAAACAATCTTTTTCTCACACAGTAAAGTGAGACGGGACATGTAATGCATATCCATGACCTGTGCTGTTTGGTTAGATGTTGCAAACTGAGTTCAGTGAGTCAGTTCAGAAAGTTGTTTATCAAATTCCACTTCCACTCTCCACTCACACGTAAGTTGGACTAACAGGGACATTTACATGCAAACCTTGTTTAAAAAATCTGTTTTAAACACTTAGCTTGTGATCATCCCCAAAGAATGTGATAGAATTTGATCACTCACATGTCATGCTATAAACCTCATTATTCAGAGTTCATTTAAACGTTACTATGCATGCAGAAATGTTCCCATATTGTTAAATGCCACGGGGTGCTATTAATGCTGACTAATGACTCAAACTACTTCTGTTTGTTACAGCCCAAAACCAGGGAGGCAGCCAGTTTGCAGGCATCAAGTTCACAATCATGCCTGGCAGCACTGCAGAGAAGAAGCTTGATCTTTCCAAGCTCACAGATGAGGAGGCTCAGCATGTGTGGGAAGTTGTCCAGAGAGATTTTGATCTGAGGAAGAAGGAAGAAGACAGGCTTGGGTAAGTTCACTTATTTCTCTGTAATTTGTCATTGGTGTAGATGTCTGGCTGGTGTTTATCAAACTGAATTATTTGGCAGCAGTAAATCATAAACTGTTTAACATTTTCTACCAATTTCAAGATGGTTGGAGTTTTTCCCACTAATGGGTTTATCTTTAAAATTTGACAATAAAACAGACCCAGATAAAGTTAGACCAACGATAAAAACAAATTGAATTAAACTTCTTTAAAATGCAATCTCTTGTACTGGATCTCCTCTTGATCAACTGCATCTAATGTATGTATTCACCTTTATAATCTGGCTTGGTAAACTGTGGGGCTTTATTCTGCTATCCTTATTTATTCCAAATGTGTATGCTGAATAAGGATTATATGGATTATAATATGTGAAACATGTACACTTTTGATTTTCTTCTGGGTATTCTGAGACCATTGTATTGTAATGTTCATCTCTCAATGGCAAACGCTTCTGTTGATGCATAGAACAGTGAGCATTTCAGTGCTCACTGTTCGGGTTGATTATTTAGGAAATTAAGCTTTACATCAAGTCATGCAGTTTTGCTTATTTGGTTTCTGCTCATTATTTTTGCACCACTGGCCGTTTTCAGTCCTGGGGTGAAGAGTAAGGCGGTTTTGTTGAATCTGCTGGAATGTCTCAGTTAGGCCACATGCCCTTTGGCATGTGCCCTTTGGTGCTGGCTCACTGGGTTATGCGATTAATGAGACTGGGCTGTCCAGTGTGATCTCACTCTGAGGTGTCACATCAGGGCATTTTGTCAAATGTCATGTGCATCATTACTCAGAAGGTGTTTTTTAGCTTTAGTGCCTTAATGCACTGCCCTTTGTAAAACGGCCTGCCTAGACATGACTTGCATCATTTTTGTGACCTGCACTCTCAACCTAAGGATGTTGAAGGAGTCACATTGGTTGAAAGTTTAACAGCCAGGTGATTTTGAGTCCCATCATGTTTGGAAACTGTGTTTGTTCTATCTTGAAGATGACTTTTCAGCATTTTACTTTCAAATTTTTGGCAAAGGTTAATCTCCATCCAGGTCACAACAGCTTGTTTAGGGTGTGGAGCTAAAACAAAGCCCCACCCTAACCCTAATCCTCCCAATCCTGGATGAGCTGCCTGTGACCTGCTGGATGTGAAGAGGTTATCGTTTGCACCAATTTATTCTTATTCATAATTACTTCAGCTTCTGATACATTTCAGATTAGACTGGCCTATGGTAGTAGAAAGCTACAAATCCTCTACCTTCACATCTATTTCATTTGTGAACTTTCTCTCCATCCACAGTTCATGTCATATTATTAAAGCTGTGCAGGGCGACAGCTGCTGGACAGACACAGGGCAAACCTGAACTGAAAGTTTTTGATGTGTGCTATTTTTTAACTATGGCCATCACTTGTACAGTATGCTGAGAATCTATTGCTCCAAGGCCTCAAAAATAAAAAGCAGACGCGGTGTAGGCATCATTTTCAATTAAAACATCCTGAATGATAATTATAGACTTTTTTCCCCCAATGACTCAAAAAACAGCTTTAAGGTTAACCAGTGCCAAGTCAGCGTTAATCGCCTGTCAGCTGGTCAGCCTCCTGTTCTTTTTCAAATTTGAACACACCAGACACAAAGCTCATATAAAAGCCTCTTTTGAAAAGCAGTCGAGCACAACTTCTGTCTCCCAAGCCAGCAGCTAACTGTTAGATGTTCAGTAAACCACAGATGAGACACACACAGGGGTAAAGAGTGTGTGCACCTGTAGTACACACATGTATAAGTTGACAGACATCACAAGATTTTTTTTATTCATTGGTCACAGCACTAACTTACGTATATCACACCGTATATATATATATGAGTGTCATGTAATCAGGCTGTGTTTGCTTGTGTAGAAATGTGAGGTCCCTCAGTGACATGACATGAACACCAACAATCAGGCAGGAAGAGTGAACACTGCTTACCCATTGGATTTTGAGTTTTAATTCTGGACATTTATGCATGCTTTTTGTAGGATATGATCACGAGTGTGGTGAATTTTGGACAGTACAAATATATGCCCACTACTAAAGCACCAGCATGTTTTTTCAATTAGAAATTCAACTTTATGGTTTTAAAATGAAATGAAAAGAAAATCTTTATTCAAATATGACTTTGAACAGAAGCCAAATCTCACATTACCTTTCACTGCACCAGGACCCTCACATGAATAACATAGATCTCAAATCATGTCGCGCTAGAAGATCTATTTATTCATAAAATATGGATCCTCAGTCAGTTCGTTTGATTTAAATTGAGCAGACATGACACACTGACAGGAAAAAGCAAGCAGACTAATTTTGTTCCACATCCCCAACAGATGATTCAGTCATTTGATCCTAATTCACTGACCTCCTGCTCACACGCCTTGTTGGCAGCATTGGTGGATGGTTTAGAAATCAGGCTATGGGAGGACGATGTTTTACAGGGAATTTCCACTGCACCTGTGGATGATCAGTGCAGGGCAGCAGCAGCAAAGGTCCCTATTTAAGAGGTTAGACCACAAATGATATAACAGCCATAATGGGGGGGGTTTGTTCCATATAACTTTTTTTTTAGACAAAACAAACATTAACAAACAGTAATAGAAATATTGCCTATAAATGTTGTGCACGTAAACTGCAGTTTCTTCTTTTGTATAGACTCGGCTTTAGAAAAGTTTCACACAGATGTAGTACCCTTTCTGTCTCCACAGACCAAAGCAAAGTAAGTTTGCAAAAGTTTGCAGACTAGCGGTTGCGGCAGATCGACCTGGTCTCACTTTGAAGTTGTCACGTTGTTCTGGCTGTTCAGCACCACCTTAACAATGTAAGGCACAGAGTCCCTCACTGACTGAAACAGATGTAATTAGACCACAGAAAAGTGTGCTTCAATTGGTTCCATCACTGTCCCGAGGGTAACAGAGGAAATGCCAGAGGAGCTTCTTGCAGATGGAAGAAGTTTGTCTTTTAATGTGAGGCAGCAGTCTGAGAACCCTGGCCTCAGATGATCTAGCCTGTGACGACTGAGTTTGTATAATCACAGATGTTTTCACACCTCAGCAGTATAGCTCTAGTATAGTAGTATAGAAAGTATAACTTTATGCTATTCACATGGGTAGTGAGAAGTAGTATAATAAGCGAAAGTGTATTTTGCCCTTTGAGGAAAATGTTGCAAAGCTGTAACAGAAGTGCTTCTTATTTAAAAACCCTAGTAGGCAAAACTTTATAAAAGGCTTAAAAACTTTAAAGAGTTCAGAGTGAGTAGTCGATCCTATAGCCAGAACTGTGATCTACAGTTTTCTTAGTATTCAAACAAGTATGACTGTAATGTTAAAATCTGATCCATATGAATACATGAACCTATTCCATAACCAGGCGATCTAATGTGTACCCTTCCAAATTTGGTGCTTCTAATTTGCCCATAGATGTGAATATGAGTGTGAATTGTTGTCTGTCTCTCTGTTACCCCTCAACACATTGGTAACCTGTCATAGTCTGTAGTACACCATCCTTCTCACCCCATGACAGCTAGGAAGTCTCTAGTGCCCTTGTGAGCCCCCCAGAGTGGATGGATGGTTCCTGACTCAGCAATAATGTAGACGTATAGCAGATGCACTATAAACGGCCGCACTTTAGCCGCACTAGTGCATCTCCGATTACTTCAGATGCACTTTTGATTATTTTTTTCTGAACATATCTAGGCCAAGTCTCATCAGAATCACTCGTGCTAATTTGGAAAATTTGTGTATTTCTGCAGTTTATTATTTTGTTGTCGCAGCCAGAGAAAAGTGAATTGTCTGGAGTCTGTTAAACAAAGTGCTTTCGCCCATATACATGTCCACAATAAGAGTCTTTTTCTCACTAATTTAATTAGAGTACATTAACAGTGAACCTTCGTGTCTCCAGCATGAATTACCCAAAATAGAAGGCAATGAAAAGCGAGAATGACACAGTCAGACTACAGGACAGGACAGTTTTAACCATTTGGGTTGAGGTCCCTGCCAATGTTCTTCTTCAGCTAGTTGTTTTCCATTTAGATGAGCCAATTGTTTGCTTCTCAGGCAACTGTTGTTTTCATCCAAGTCCTCTGTGATCTATAAAAAGGTGCCAATTTTCATGTGGTTTACATATAAAACTGCCCACGCCTAAATCGTGCAAAACCACATCTACTGGATGGATCACAAAATGAAATATTTTGGCAATGATTTAGAATTTACGTTGTTCACTAAAATAACAGACATCACACTTCCAAAGTGTTAGACCTTTATTTTATTTTTAAGTATTTGTGTTGTGTAAACTACAATCTGGCAAATATGTTTAGCTGTAAAACTTTTTCAATTTTTTCAGTCACATCTTATTGTGAGAATTTAAAGAAGGCAGGTAAAATGAGACAATAACGCTGCACTAATCAATATTTTATTACTTACAGACTTATCTGGAAAATTGTTGGCTGAACTGCTGGTCACAACTTTACAAGGCGATGTCACTGTTTTGGTTTTTATATGGGGTTTTTTACCCGCTTATACCATCTCTCATTCTTTTGGTTTTCTGGTCTGTCAGTTTACGGTTTGGTTTCACTGTCAACACACATCAATCAGCTGTTTCAGCTGAAGTTTTCCTCTGTTGTAGTTAGTGTGTTTTCCCCGTCTCTCACCCAGTGTCAGCTGGGATAACCTCCAATCCCACGAGATTCAGAACTGGAGAAGCAGTTAAGAAAAGGAAATTATGGAAGACTGTTTTTTTTTTTGCTTTTTTTTTTTAAATATTGCAGTTATGTGAAAAAGAAATTACACCCTTTATAAATTCTAAGATTTACATATTCTGACAAAATTAAACAAAAACAAAAAAACTGGTCTTCACCAAGTTTTAAAATTAGGCAAATACAACTTTAGATAAACACAACATATGACATAAAACACAGTTGCATTATTTATTTAACAAAATTTAAGGCAAAATGCAGAAGCAGTGCATGGAAATACTAAGTACACCCTTATTGAAATTAAGAGGATAACTGCAGTCAAATCAAATGCACTTGATTCATTGATCATCAGTAGGTGTGAGCACCTCTAAAAAAGTCAAAGTCAAATTTATTTATATAGCACATTTAAAACGACAAACGTTGACCAAAGTGCTGTACATTTAAAATCATCAAAGGAGATAAAAACATGTGAAGACATGACAAAATTTAAGGAAAGAAGCATAAAATGAGAAGATTTGAGTAAGAAATAAAACAAATAAAAGTAGTACAAACGTATTCTGATTTAAAAGCCAAGGAATAAAAGTGGGTTTTCAGACGGGTTTTGAAAGTGTCTAATGTTGGGGAGGTCTTGATGTGAAGGGGCAGTTTGTTCCAGAGTTTAGGAGCAGTCACAGCAAAGGCCCGATCTCCTCTGTGCTTTAATCTGGACCTTGGGACAGCCAGGAGCATTTGGTCCGCAGACCTCAATGATCTTGCAGGATTGTACAAGTTCAAAAGATCAGAAGGGTGTTAACCCATGCAATGCCTTTAAAACGAATGATAAAATCTTAAAATCAATTTGAAAACTAACTGGCAGCCACTGTAAGAATTCTAGTATGGGGGATATGTGGTTTCGCTTACATGTGCCAGTTAGTAACCGCTGCAGCGTTTTGACAGACTGACACTTGAGTAAAGACTATTACAAAAGTCAAGGCAAGATGAAACGAAGGCATGGATAGCTCTCTCAAAGTCTCTGAAACAGAGGTATGGCTTCACTTTTGGGATGAGGATGATGTATCCCCCAATCTGACAGAAAAACTTTGGTTGGACAGGTAAGATTTAACTCATTCCAATGCAGTCCCTTTGATTCCAACACAGTGTTCAACCGAGAGAAAAGAATCTTATGATCTACAGTATCAAAGACAGCACTGAGGTCTAATAGTATTAAAATGAAAATATCTCCCAAGTCAGTGAATGTTAAAATGTCACTGAAAAGTCAATTTCAGTGTTGTGGTGCGCTTTAAAACCAGACTGAAATACTTCACTAACGCCATTTTCTAGAAAGGTCTGGAGCTGGAGGAGGATAACTTTCTCCAGGACTTTAGAAAGAGAAGGCAATTTAGAAATTTGTCTTAAGTTGGATAAAACTGTTGGATCTAGGTTTTGCTTTTTAAGAATAGGTTCCACCCCTGCATGTTTAAAGTCAGCAGGGACACACCCAGACTGAAGACTGCTATTGAACATGGAAAGCAAACTCATGTTCACATTGTCAAAAACATCTTTCAGTAAACGAGATCGAACAATATCCAGAGTACATCTTGTGGGTTTCAAGTTGTTGATTACTTCATTCAGTAGGTTGACTTAAACAGAGAAAGTAGGCTGTAAGTGGTCAAGTGGGTGGATCTATTAAAAATTAAGGGATGATTACAATTTTTTGTAAGAACAAATAAAACGATCAGCTGTATCTGCGGTAATCATACGAAATCGGTATTTGGGCACATCATGTCTTACAGACTGACATGAAAGAGGGAACTCAAATATTACAGGCATGTGGTCAGAGAAATTAATGTAGACAGTACAAGATCCAAGGTATGTCCACATTCATGTGTTGGGCCTTTAACTGACTGAACAAGATTAAAAGGACCAAAGTCGAAAAGAAGAAAAGTTTTGACTCTTTTCTGTTCTGGAGCATTCACACGTCTTAACAGAATGACAGATATCAATGGTGATTTGTGATCTAGTGTTCCTGCCAATCAATTTGGGAAGGGTTATAACATCATTTCGAAACAAGACTTAATCAACATCTTTTGGATGAACAAGGCCAAAGTGACCATGTTTGGCCATAACACCCAGCATATCTGCACCTTGCAGTCACTGAGTTGACCATAAAGACAGATCAAGCTCAGTCTGAAATTGGGTCATGCAACAAGACAATGATCCGAAGCACAGCAGCAAATCTACAGCAGAATGAAGGAAAAAGGTCTCAACCGGACTGAAATGCTGTGGTGGGACCTTAAGAGCGCTGTGCATAAATGAATGTGTGCAAAGTCCAATCTCCTGAAGCACCGTTGTAAAGAAGAGTGGACCAAAAGTCCTCCACAATGATGTGAAAGACTCAAAGTCACAATGTCAAGTTATTGCTGCTAAAGGTGGTTCTACAAGCTGCTGAATCATGGGGTGTGCTTAATTTTTCACTCACTGCTTCTTCAGTTTGACTCAGCTTTTGTTAAATAATCACAGGGTGTAATCAGGGTGTTGTTGTTAAACTGAGGTTTTATTTTAATATTTTAGAACCTCGTAACCAGATAGAACCAGATAATTTCTTATTAGGTACTGATACATAAAACCTTAGATTTGTAATATGATACACTGCACTTACAGTGTTTGTTTTATTTTTAGATGTCTACTTTTTCAAATATTTCAAATAATTAGGTTAGTTCCTGTACAAGTACTCCGAAAAGCTCAGGCTGCAGCGCTTGTAAAAATTGGTTCTATGTACAGTGTTGGGAAGGTTACTTTTAAAATGTATTTCACTACAGATTACAGAATACATGCCCCAAAATGTATTTTGTAACGTATTCCGTTACGTTACTCAATGAGAGTAACGTATTCTGAATACTTTGGATTACTTAATATATTATCATGCTTTTTACAACTACATGAATGTACTATTGCTGTGTGATTTATTACTATTACTGAAGGCTATTCGCCATACCAATACTACGGAGCCCCGCATGTTTAAATCTTAATATAAATGAGTAACAGTAGGGTGGACATTAGGTAAGGCTGCACTTTTTGCAGCGATCTCGTATAGAAAAC
>VUQG01020457.1:0-19644 GCA_015106755.1 Etia nguti
CCCCAGGGCGTTTTTTTTTTTTTTTTTTTTTTTTGTAGATGCAAGGGGGCTGCTGTCCTATTTTTACATATGTGGCTAAGTCATTAGCTTGCTCTGAATTTGGAGGCAGCTTTGTCAAGCTAAGTGTGTTCAGTGTCCAGAAAATATTGTGATACTATGCTGTATCGGATTTTTTCTCCCCACCCCTAGTTAAAAATACATTTCTAGAATCTGCTTACATATAAACAGCTTCTCACAGTTTATATAACTTGTGTACAGAAAAGAATATAGAAAGAGTATAGAAAAACATGAAAAGAGAAGTTGTGCACTTTACTTCCTCTACTTTTCCTTTCCTTCTGAGAATTGCACACTCACTCAAGCACCCCTTTTCTACATCATAAATCCTTTTACACTATACTCTCACTGCCCACTCAACATTCGACCAGAGGCTACAGAGTGTGACCATTCAACACGCTGACATCAAAATCCATACTTATAATGGTGCGAGAAGTACGCGTTTGATATTTGATTCTGGTCTCTGCTGCGCAGGCAATCTGGCGCTTTACAAAGTAATGTCTTTGAAATGTCACACAGGATTATTTGGGGTATAGGGAGATTATTTTTTAGTGATCTGGAGATCTCTTTAGCGCACTATGTAGTTTTATATTGTGCCTCCTTCACAAAGGCTTTGTGAATCTGTGATAGCAGATTGTGATTGAAATGATGGGCTGGCAGTAAAAAAACAAAGGTAAGTGAAGACAGAGGACCAGAAGAAAGCCTGCAAAATTTTGACTAAAAATATTTCTAATAAATTAAATAAATTAATTAATTATCTAATAAATTAAAGACAGTGAGAAACAAAATTTGAGGAAACAGTGAACAAAAAAGTTTGCAGAGACCAACTAAGGGACATAAACAAACAAGCAGTCCATTTTCAAAGTTCTATGTGTGAGTGTCTTTCTGTCTCATTCTATCAGTGCCAGAGTTATTTTCTTATCCTAGCTCATTTTGTTTTTCTGCATCCATACTTACCCCACCCTGTTTTTAAGCTGGATCTTGTTGTTTTTTCTTTTCCCCCCACTGTTAGTTTTCTCTTCTTCTTTTCCTTTTCCTCGCTGTGTCCTGTGATTTCTTCCCTCTGGTGTTCTGGTTTTGTAGATGTAATCTCTGTGATCTCGATGCGAGCTGTTTATAACTTCTAAATATGCCGCTTCCCTACCTTGACTTGCTTTTCCCAGAGTAACAGTGATGAGGCAAATGTTTTCATTTTCATGGTGTTCTGCATGCTTATCTTTTATTTCCCGCTAGATTTCATTTTTGGCAATCCAGAAGTTATTTCCTACGGTGAGAAGTGATAGGTAAAGTGGGAAAGCATTTCCTCTGTATTTTTCCTGTTTTGAAGCCGCAGTTACGGATCCTGTACGGCTTCTCTGTTGTTGAGTTGTACTGCCGTGGTGAAATGTTCTTAGAGATCATATTGGAACAAAATGGCTTTTTGTACAGCAGATTGAATAATAATCATTTTATTGGTTATTTTACCTAAAAATCATTGTGCCATAACAATTTCCCGTGGCTGCTCTAAACATGTAAAGCGCAGCTTGACATGGCTCATAGCTCAGCTATAATTCTGATAATATATGGGTGCAATAACACAGGGGAGAACTGTGGAAGACATATTCTTTTTAATAAACAAGATTTCAGTCCTATTTCTACTCTCAGAAAAGTCCTTGAACAGTAGCTAAACAAGTGGCAGTTGCTATGCAACATCCAAGGGATAAATTTTGCTTTGGCACGTTCATTTTATAATCATTGCTAATGCAGTTGTTTCCGTGTGTCTGCTTGTTTTGAAACCTGCATCAGTCAGTCAAAACGGCACTCAACAAGCCGTTTCAAAAAAGTTACTTTTAATAGCACTGTCTGCTGTTTTTGAGAAACTGTGGGTCTGCCTCATCCACAGTTAAAAATTGAATGAAGGGAAAGTATTAGAGCATTTGAAGCCCTGCAATTGCGCGGATGATTATTAAAAGGATTTATCAAATTCTGATTTCATTTAGATGTGGTAGAAATGCTGACAGACCGCTATTGTTCACTGCACACAAAAGAAACATCTTTAGGCTTACTTTATAGCAATGAAGCATATTTCAGCCTAACACCATAGCTTTGTGAGGCAAGAGACGGCAGAAGAGAAGAATGGCCTCTGTGGTCTGCCTTTGACACTTATGCTGCCTGCGACTTTTTAACCCTAACTTCCATTGGATGAAAGAGTCCCTCAGTCTGTCTGCTGCCTTTTTTTCATTCGCTCCCCTCCATGTCTGTCATCCACCGTTCTCTCTTTCTGTCTGATTATCTCTCTCGACCCCTACCCCTTCCACACACAGTTCCTGCCTTTTCTCTCCCAGTGCCTGTGGTCATTTTCAGTTAGTGGTTGAACTGACTCTTTGAAACAGGAGCAGCAGGAAAGAGATTGAGAGCCAGTGAAGAGGACAAGGCAGTAAAAAGTAACAGAATAATAATAAGAGAATTAGAGAGCTCTGAAGACCGAGGAAGCTGGGAGAGAGAAAAAGGGATTGATCCTGATACTCGTGTACTGACTGCCTCTTTTTCAGCAGACCTCACTTTCCCCATGAACTCTGTGTAAAATCACCTTAAGCAATTAGCTTTTTAGTGTTATGCTCCATTTACCACTGTTGCATAATTATGCAGAATTAAAGTGAGCGCAGAGTTTCACAAACAGAAAACCTGATCCCATTTTCTCCTTTCTCTGTCTGAATGTGATTAGTATTTCAGTGTAAAAGCCTCAGCTATCCATTGTCACTCCATTTCTCTCCTTATATTCTTCTCATGTAATTTGAGAAGTAACGCAATGAAAAAAAAAAAATCCCCCCCGCTCGTCTGACCCACCGTTGAACCTTTGGTCGCTCTGACAGATCGCTGCAACACAAGACTTTCATTTCATCAGTGAAAAAGGGTCTCTCTCCGCTATTTTTTTTTAATGCGTCGCGTCTCTCAGCGCAAATAGACAGCAGTAAAAAGATCAAGTCCAGTGCCATTAACGTGTGTGATATCTGTGCTTTGTGCGTGTTTGTCCACCTTGGTGCCATTGATGTATGTGATGATTGTGTGTCTGTATAGGGCCCATTTGTGAGATAAGGAGCTATAGTGGAGATAAGGGACGTGCAGAAAGGGGCTTTGTTTTGTCCAGACATGGTGAGAGGTATTGCAGACAATTATATTGTTTCTTTGGATCTCGACTCTTCCGAAGATGACACACCCTAAAACAGACCGCCCATTCAGTCCCTGTGGTTACGTATTGGACAAATGACAACTGTGCAGGTCTACGTCTGTGCAGATATTATATGTCTTAAAGAAATGATATTTTTCATTTCATGCATTTTTGAAAATGATTATTTCTGTGTATGAAAAGCAGCAAAAATTGACATCATTGTCAGGCGAGTGGAAACATTGAAATAAAGATCATAAATGAAATTTTAATTTTCCTGCTCGAGGACATTTGTGAGGTTGTAATCGATAATTTTGAGCCTAAAAGAGACTAAATAAAAAAAGTATTAGTATCAGCTTGATTTTACGAAAGGCCGGGCCCAGTGTGTGGCAAGAGCGTGCACCCAGAGATGCAGTAGATGGATGGGATCATTAAAGTGCGGGAATGGGGTTGAGAAAGAAATGGAAATTCGAACTGCTACACTGAAACAAATGTTTGTTTTTCTGTACTTTTCAGTAGTCCTCTCTGTTGGTCATACAGTGTGCTTCAAGCCCTTTGCAAATTACAAGTAAAGTGTCACCACTCGAAAACATTTTTACTCTTGGGGTCAATTATTTAGCCAGTCTCTCCTGTGTAAAGGGCAATTGAGTACAGTCTGTCCCTTCTGCTGTAAAGGTCTGTCACTCTGCATGGACCTGTTTCCTCTGACAGTCTAGACTGTTTTTCTAAGTTTGTGGTCAGGTCCAAGTAATGTATGATATTTCAGAATGGATTAGGTTTCTATGTGCTGTAATCTTTCCTGAGAGCACTGTTTTACTGTTTTACTTTGTATGTTCTTACACTTTAGTTGTAGCTTAATCTATTATATTTTGGGCCTGCAAACTATGAGTTCTCCCTCTGTGTGTTTTCTGAGGTTTTAAATAATTAAAATAATAAAAATGATTCCCGTGTCTGAACACGGGGGCAGACTTAGCTATCGTTTTAGATATAAAATATACCGGTTTTCCGTGTCAGAGTATAAAGTGCTCAGGTGTTTCAAGGTTTGAGAGTTCATGTGTGGCCTCTATTGGTGTCAGAAGGACTTGCACTGTGGGACTGGTTTTATTTCATGTGCATAACTATTAGTGTGCGCATATTTCAGTGTTTTTCAACTGCACATCTGACACACACTGAACTCTTCACCCCTTGCATTGCAAATCTTTGGCTCAGGTCCTGCGGTGCTTGGCAGACAATCCAGGAAACAGAAATAATGTTTTGTCAGTGTTTGTGTGTGCGTTATTAATTTCTAGGTAATTTCTAAGTGTAAAGAAGAGGTGTGTTAGTTGCTTTGATTAAGATTTGATCTGAAATTGATACATCTGTGCCTTTTGACAAATGAAACATTTGCCTTTGAGGTACACTACATGTACTTTTCTCACTGTTGTGCCCTTAGCCAGATTCTTAGTGCCTATAAAATGTCAGTATTTCCCACGTGGAGAGTACAGGAGTGTTTTAATTTTCAGTTCCTGTACCACAGCTTGATTAAAACTGTATCTGTTTACCTTCCAAACCCGAGTAGTTCCATAAATAATTTTGCTAAAAAGTTTTAAGTAGCTGATCTGTTCTGTGTAATAGATTACATTCCAAAAGTAAGCTTTCCAGCTTTGTTCACACTATAAAGCTTTTATAATAGCTTTTATGAACCTCAGGCTTTGTACAGTATGAAGCTTTTATCTATAAGACTTTCAGCTGTGCGTTAGCTTTGCCAATAAGACATGCTGTTTAAGAGTTGGCAGCTGGTCTCTAGCCTCCACAGTAAATGGTTTGCAGCTGACTCTTATTCATAGTGTGTTTTTTTCCCCTTTTTTACTTTTCAAAAAGATTTTGTCACATCCAAAACTTTTCTTAGGTAAAGTTACCAATCTTTGCCAGCTTGTCAGTCACACTGCCCCACGTCTGAGATTTAAAAATCTTTACCAAGCTAATTTATAGTCCACTTTTTAAGGGTGTTTTAGTGCTTTTAAATATTTATTTATAAAACAGGAGCTGTAAATCATCACAGGAAGCTCTAATACTTCTTTTTAAAGATTAAGGTGCCCATGTGGGAAATCCCGCATGTTTAGCTGCTGTGATGGAACTTGCCATGGGAGACATTCCTTTCTACCCGAGTAAGCTGACGCACACACGCACGCACCCACACACACACACCTAACATTTTAACAAGACAGGCCTGTTGTGCTTGTTCTCACTAAAACTAACAACTAATATACTATATCAGGAAGCAAAGTTATAATAAAGATAATAGACGTGTATGTGAGCCTGTGTGCGAGGGGGGAGGAAGGGGTAGGGCTGCACTTTAATTACTTACAGCTGAGCAACTGAATCTCTCTCTCTCTCTCTCTCTCTCTCTGTCTCTGTCTACCCTATAATCCACATTTAAGTTATAAACACAGTTAAGTTTCCATCTCTCTCTTTTTCTCATCTTGGGTGGCCAAACTGTGTTTTTGCTTGTGTGTATGCAGGTGTGTGTGTGTGTGTGTGTGTTTGCCTCTGTGTCAGTTTTTGGTTTTTCATTTACATCTCTATGGATGATTGCCTATTAAAAAGTGTAGTTTTGTGGCCGCAGTGTGGCCTTTCATGACCCAAATTATGCTTCTTTTGCCTAATAGGGCTAACATTTGAACACATGTATTTAAACACAAACTATAGCAGTTTAGTTTTCTTTGGTTGTTTGGCATATAATTGCATGTCTTAACAGCTTTGACAGAAAACGGAGGGAAATTATATGAAATTTCAGGGTGAATAATAAGCGAGTCTCGTGGAATTAAATACAAAACTTTACAATAGAAGAGATGCAAAAGAAAATGCATTGCTTGGGATGTTTTCCTGTTATCTTTGTGTTTATCGCAATTGTCACAAAAGCCTTAAAAAGCAGTTGTTGTGAGATTCATATAATTACAGACTTCCTTTCACACTGTTGCGTGAAGATTATAAAGCCTTTCTCACAGAGACTTCAGGTTTAATATTGCTTGTGTACTTGTAGTTCCTGGGTAGCTAAAGTTGTCGTTTGATGCTCTATTGATCCCTTAAAAGAGTTTTCTGCTTTTATTGAGGTCAGAGGTCAAGCTTTGCTGTAGAAAAAGCACCACTGCGGTTGGACTTGCTGCCAGGTAGCAATAACACCACCCCTCACTTCCGTTTGATTTCAACATTATTCTGAACGGCTGATAAGTATTTGGGATTAAGTTTTAAAATTAATATTGCTGTAACCAAAGTTATAGTTTCATTTATTCAGGTTGATGATTAAATGCTCAAACTGATGTATTGTAACTTTCCACTATTCCCAGAAAATGTACTGAAGTTAAACTCAGAATAAATAATTTGATGAACCGTTGTTCAACGTTAATCTTGTCTGTAGTAGTGTTTCCACTGTTAGATCCTGTATATAGCTCCCCACTTTCAGATGGGCTACTATATCCAAACTGCTCAAGTATGAGGCTTAGGTTTTCAATTCAAGTCAATTCAATTCAATTTTATTTATACAGCACCAAATCACAACAAGAGTTGGCTCAGGGTGCTTTATATTGTAAGGTAGACCCTACAATAATACATACATAGAAAAACCCAACAATCATATGACCCCCTATGAGCAAGCACTTTGGCGACAGTGGGAAGGAAAAACTCCCTTTTAACAGGAAGAAACCTCCAGCAGAACCAGGCTCAGGGAGGGGCGGCTATCTGCCGCGACCGGTTGGGGTGAGAGAAGGAAGACAGTATAAAAGACATGCTGTTGAAGAGAGCCAGAGATTAATAACAAGTATGATTCAGTGCAGAGAGGTCTATTAACACATAGTGAGTGAGAAAGGTGTTTGCTTTAAACAGAGCTCAGTAAAAAAACTGAAGCTATGAAGCTGTTGCTGCATCTTAAAGAGCCACAAGTTGTCAGGTATGCTCCCTTTTAGTAAAGACAGTGGATTGAGACTATGTGTGGTGGTGTGGATTCAGATGGTTGGTGTTCAGGTTTCCCTAAATGTTCACCTTTTTCTTCTCTAACTCTGTTATTCTCTCCTAGTCTAATGCTTCTGACTTCTAGGTTCGCTGTAGAGGCCATTTGAATACAGTGACATGTTTAAGAAACCAGTTTGAGATGATCTGAGCTTTGCAACATGATGTTTTAGCCTGCTAGAAGCAGCCATCAGAAGATGGGTACAGTATGATCATAAATGAATGGACATGATCAGCAACAATGCTCAGGCAGGCTGTGGCTTTTAAAAAATGCTGAGTTGGTATTAAAAGGACTCAAAACGTGCCAAGAAAATTTTATATCCCCCACATCATTACAACACCACCAGCAGCATTTAAACTGTTGATATGACGCAGGATGAATCCATGTTTAATGTTGTTCATGCCAAATTTGAATCCTCCAATCCAAAACGTTGCAACAGAAATCGAGACTCATCGGACCAGGCAACGCTTTCCCAATTTCAACAAATTGCCGCTCACTGGATATTTTCTAGTTTTTGGACCGTTCTCTGTAAACTCTAAAAATGATCGTGTGGGGTATTCCCAGTAAACCAGCTATTTCTGAAATACTCAGACCAGTCCATTTGGCCCCAACACCACACCACATTCAATGTCAATTAAATCATCTTTCTTCCCCTGATCATCTTTACCACATCTGAGTTGCTGCCATGTCAGATATTTGCATTAGAGAGAGTTAGTACGTGAGAGTGAAAGAGGGAGATATTTTCTTATATAATATGAAAATAAATAAAAATACAGTAAAGCTGTGAGGGTCAGCATAAATGGACAAGGTGGCAGAGGTGAAGAACAGAGTGAAACAGAAGCAGGAGTGTAGGAAGTTATGAGTAGCTGCTGACACCACTCTTTAGCTGTACAGTATATGGAGAGTCTCTATATGATCTGTGGGTGGCCTGAAACAACTTGAAAGAAGCAAGAGGTTAGTCTGAATTCATTTTGTGGAAACTGAAACCAGCCTATTCTCTCTAGTCTTACATCAACAGAATGTTATTTATGTGTTCTATTTTAAGGTGAAAGCTCTGAGTTTCTCCCGCTCTGTCTCCCTCTTTCTGTGTGTATGCCTGGAGCATTCCTCTTACTGCAAACTATGTGAAAAAAATAAACTGGGTTGGCTAAGTTTCCCTAAAGTTAATGATTAAAAAGAGGTGTTGGCAGACTAAATTATCACCTTCTGAAAGGACTCTTTGAAAAATATGGGAACCACACATATCTGCAGGAAATGTCAGTGTAATCCTGCCACCCTCACCTCACTGACTCCACCCATTTCTGAGCTTGAAAAACTCTCAAAAGTGACATGAATTTTTGAATGAAATGTTGATTTTGTCTGTATTAAGGCATCACTGTAAAAAGGTTGGTTAATCAATAGATAACATTAGATGCACCTGAATGAAGTGAGGAAAAGCAGAATGATTGTTTCTCATAGTATCACATCACTGAAACACTTTGCCTCCTGTTCAGATGTGTGCAGGTTAACAGTGCCAATCTTAACTCAGTTGATTGATACGACGGTTTAGTTTCTGAGGAATTCCACACGCGCAACTCTTTTGCCAAAACTCTTGTATTAAAATCATGAGATGAAAAATCCCCCAGATGAAAGCGCAAAAAGAGCCAGTGTAATATGACAGCTAAATTTGATGGCACTGGGCAGACTAAGATGACTGTTCTGAAAATTTAATGAAAGGTTTCTTTGAGAGGCCATGTTAGCAGGTGAATGGAAGTGAAATATGTAGGCTTCCTCCTCCTCCTGCTCCTCTCTCCCCACCTGTACTCTTTCTCCAGGCTGAAAGGAAAGCCTGTCTAGGCTTTGACTCTGTGTAACCACAGCTCACTAACAACTTCTAGTGATTCATTTCTGTGTGATTTATCTATACATTTGTCCGTGTCCCAAGGAAGGAAGGAAGGAGTTATTCCAATACAGATACTTTTAAAGCATTTTTTAAATTACACTTTTCCTTTCTCTTGCATAAAGAGATATTGTACATGGGACAGACTAAAAAGAAAATTAAATAAAGTAAGTCTTTATTGTGATTATTTTTTAAGAGCAAGTTATTAATTTGACATAAGATAAGGTAATAAATTAAATGACTGTTTACATTATCCTCTCCTCATTTTTAACATTTTGTGTCTAAGTGAGTAATGTTGTTCGTTATTCAAACTGAAGCTTAAGAAAAAAAAATGAGATCTGACACACCCTTGTATCAAGCCCCTGGGCTAGTGAGAGACAATATGTTGTTCTAATATGCTAATTTCACATTATGGATTCAGTGAAAATGAGCATGTGAGATGATCACACCATTAAAAGTTAGCATTAGCAATGTACTATGCTAATCACACCAGATGGGACCATTCTGTTTGTGTAAATTAACTTCCTCCACTTCTTTGTCGTCAGACCTGGGAAGATAATCCTTGACAGACCTTACTTGACTGAAATATATTGGCTGAAATAAATTCATTTAAATGAGCTTTCAGGAAAAATAGTCCGAGCTTAGATACCCTCACACTATGAACGTGGTGTGCGGTTCGTTCCAGGAGCTGCTGTAAATTACTTTTTCATTTTCAAGGTTTAAAATAAGCTGTGAAAATATACCAGACTTGGTGGTAACTAAAAAAAATTGTAACTGGTATGTTTTAGAAATACATATGTATCTTGGCAACAGTGTCTTGCTTCAGCCTGTAAGCCTGAAGTACTCAGCTGATGGGGTCTTTTCAGGAGTTTGTGTCTGGTTTTATGTGAGTCATGGGTAAGCCCTTTCTTTCCTCTTTTGCTGCTTGCCAAGAGTCTAGCTGGGTAGACTGATTTGCTCATACATATCTTTGGTACAGTCTGTTTCTGCAGTCTGCATATAATCATTAGCACTTCAGGATTTCAGAGTTACTCTTCTATCGTGATTTGCTCTAGGTGGTGGCTTGGGGGAAGGTGTGATAATTTCTAATGTGAGGAAAACATCTAACTCTAGTATAGACTCATGCCCCCATTAAAATGCGTCGTTTTTATGACAGGAATACTGTCATTATCATAACAAAACTACACAAATGGACCCTGATAAAATCCAGTATTAGTTTTCCACCACTGTCCCCGGGCATGTTCTGGCTCTCTGGCTCCATAATCCAGGGCATATTCTAAGATCCCTAACCCAGCAGTAAGCTTTGTTATTGGGCTTTCGTCCAGCTCTGCTCTTGGGAGGTCCAAGAGCTCCTCTAAAACCCCTCTGGTATTTTTATTTTTTTTTTGTAATGTGAAGGATTTTTATTTTCAATCACACTGTCCCAATCCCCGGGACAATTAGAGGTCGTCACAGAGCAGTTTACAGAAAGTGCAGAGCAACCGAATGTTGTTTTGGAAAGTTGTTATGGTCCCTTGTGTGACTGAATAGGCTTGGAACAGCAACATTAAAAAGGAAGAAAGAAAAACTTCACAATACAGTAGTAGAAATAGGTTACTTATCTTTTAATATTTTATACTTACCAGAGACCTTGTTTATCTAAATCCCTGAAAAGTTGAGGGTGTCCAAGAAAATTTAATGTTTTACCCAGACGTTCAGTAAACATTTCTCCCAAGATCTTATTCAAATCCCAACATGAGAAAATAATATGTTTTCATCTTCTCAAAACTTGGACGCATTATCTCAATTCAGTCTACATGTATCATCAGATCTAATAATTTCACACAAGGATCTTATACAGTATCATGTAGTGCTAATAGACCTTTATATCTTGCCAGATTTATGCTTGTAAAATCAATGTTTAAAGAGACAACAGAAAATTTGGCATTTTTTATCATATTCCATTTCTTTCACTAAAAATAAGCCTATAGGTGATTTGTGCTAGGAGCATACACTAGCCATAGTTACCCTTTATTAGGCCCCTGTCACACAGTCCCAGAGACAAGTCAGCAACCACCTGGCAACCACTGGTCGTGAGTTAAAAAGTCCACTGGACAACCCTAATTGGTTGTCAAATGGTCGTTGGAGCTTTCTGGCAGGTGCTAGGTGAAATTGTGAAAGAGGGCGCTGCACCAAAAAGATGCCACAAACACTTGTTAACTATTAGCTAAGTGATAGTAAAACTTCATTCGCCTTCAAAGAAAAAGTTGTGCCTTATAACTACAGTCCACATGTTGCAAAAGGTGCAACTTTTACTTTGAAGGCTAACAATCTCCATTTCCAATCTTACTTTGCACTTTTTACAGCAGTACAACATTAGTACTCAGAGGGATGTTGGCATGTGCTAACAGAGAAGTCAGTGTATTCCATGCAAACTACAGGCAACTGCAGCAGTCTGCTAGCAACCAAAGCAATCGCAAAGAAGTCCTTGGAACAGCAAGTATCCCGAGCGCCGACTTCACTTAGCCAGTAAGCAGCCATTGGGGAATTTGCCTTTTTCCCAAGCGACCCGTGGTAGCCAGGTGATTGCTGAGTGGTCTCTGGGCTGGGGTGACTTGGGCCTTATTCAGCAGTCTCTAGCCATATTGTAAAATAGCAATATTCTTCATGCCAATGTTTACATGTGTGACAAAGCCCTCTAGTGGTGGTAGATGGAAGCACATGAGGAAAAATAGTCTCTAGTAGAAGTAGTGGTAGATTGATGTATCTGCAAAATATTAGATTTCAGCTTTGTTTCCTTTTTCAAAAAAGTGATTGCTTTATTTATTTCTTTATATTACATTCAGTAACATAAAATCAAGAGTTTATATTGAAGCGAAAATAGATCTTTCCATAAACCAATACTTACTTACTATACTAACATGACAAAACCACAATATAGAAGCAGAAATAATGTAGTAGTGCACTGAATACACAAGGAAACTACTGTTCATGTTCTTATTGTGTGAGAGAGCTTGTTCTGAATTGCTGCTTAAAATATTTGTCTAACGTTAGAGCTAATGATAGCATAAGGAAAAATGCAACATTACCAAATTATAATCACCCAGTATTTATGAGCCACGATTTAACAGTTCTGGCAGTGGAGCAGTTCATTTTGTGCCTTTAAATAACCACGCTGAACTCATTAACCTTTCACATGTACACATTACTGCAGCCAACCCTGTTGTCTCTGTCTCTCTCTCTTTTGGCCATTATCTTGTCAGCATGAAGTCATTGTCTGAACCAAGCCCAATGATGTAATTTCCTTCATAAACAAGTCCAATTTCCTCTTGAGGGTCCATGTGAGCTGAGTTTATCCAGAGTGCCCCAAAGGGACTTCACTTTGCTTCAGAGTCTTTCTACTTCACCCAGTATACTGCAGGACTTTCCATTACAGCTTGCTTATTTCTATAAGTGGATGAGCCTTGTGTGCAGCAAAACCACATAAGACTTGTTTGATGAGACAGACCCTGTGATAAAATCATTCATATATTTAGATGTTCTATACTCTTCTATAAGTATCCATCCGTCCATCCGTCCTTCCATCCGTCCGTCCGTCCGTCCATCCATCCATCCATCCATCCATCCGCTCCTCCAATTTAGGGTCACTGGGGGACTGGATCCATCCCAGCT
This sequence comes from Etia nguti, assembly GCA_015106755.1. Taxonomy (NCBI): domain Eukaryota; kingdom Metazoa; phylum Chordata; class Actinopteri; order Cichliformes; family Cichlidae; genus Etia; species Etia nguti. The sequence goes on from VUQG01020457.1 coordinate 12,715, forward strand.
ACCAAAGGACTTCAATAACTAGTCCATAAGTAATATACCAAACAGTTGATTCTGTTCATCTGGATACAGTGTTTTCCTTATTCATCAAGTGACTGCTTCACTGTGTCCAGATGAACAGAATCAACTTTTTGGGATTTCCTTACCTGTATGATTGAGCATCCATCAAGACATAAGTAATATAGTTTTCTGTAAGTACCCTGGCTCAAAGTGTAGATTATCTGAGTGAAAGCATATGATCTTTTGATAGGTTTTTGGCAGAGCAGTGGTTCTTTTTTTCTTTTTACAGCAATGCAGATTAACGATGCAGTCACAACCTGGACTGATGTCAATGCTCAGGCATCACAATATGTGAAAATGCTCCGCTATTCAAGCAGAAGTTGTAGTTTCTTTAAATCAGCAAGGTGAAACGAATGACCACAGTATGAAGTGTTTTTTGGGTTTTTTTATGGAGTACATCACAGCTGTGGCCTCCCTGCAACAACATGGCCTTGGTTATTGTATTCAGCAAACGTAATCACAATCTAGATGAGCTTTAAAGCTGCTCGTTGCTGTCGGGGGAAAAAGAGCCCCATTTTCCTTGCCAAATCCCCTCCTTGCTCTGTTTCTCATGGAAGAGTGATATGGGTTAGGAGTTTAGAACTGTAACACGCCCATGTGTTTTAACAGTTCTCCACCACATGTGTTATCAGCTGAATGTGGGAAAGCCCCGCAGAGAGAATGACATCATCCCCTAAAACTAGCGATATTTTTAACACACAGGGGTGTAACTGGGAGAAATGAAGGCCATGGCAGAGACTGCTGAAAACAACTGAAACTAATGTAAACAGATAAAGAGGGAGATGGCAATTAAGGGTTGGAGGAGAGCTTTAGATTTTGCACAGTTTGGAAAAGGTGCAAAAGTGCACAGTGTACAGTTTATGGAACTTCCAGAAAGAACTTTGAATCTCCAAGCTTTATAAGATTATCACAGCGTCCTTTATAATAAGCAAAACAAAATGTGGGCTATAAAATAAAGGATTTGCTATATTTTATATATATTTTTCACCTTTTAGAGCTCCAACATAGTCGGGAGTTTGGTCTTAAAATGTTTTAACTCTGCATGTACTGTCAGTTTAGCCATAATTAGCATGAAACCCAGTGGCAAAGTGACATAATTTATAGCTTTGCACTAACAGAGAAGGGTGGAACTGGAAAATAGCAGGGAATCTTTGGAAATGAGTGAATGCTAAGAAAGACTGAAAACAATGGAAACAATGATGATGGCTGCAGTTTTTTTTTTTTTTCAGGGAAAAGGGTCGTGATATACTATAATTCACTGACATTACCATAGAAACATGAGCATGTTAAAGTAATTGGTTTTGACAATAAATACAAAGTGTGAGCACACAGTGTCTCATCAATGCTGAATACGGCAAAAGAAGCTGAACTGCCTTCTCAGCAGTTGAGCCTGCATTTCAGACTTCTCCAAAGGTTGTGGGCTCTGTTCAGCAGAACTTTGGCAAAGACACAAACTCAGCCTAATAATTGTAGCTATGGAAGTTTCTTCCAACATATTAACTGTCAGCTTAGAGTGAGGTACTGTGTTCTTGCAGCATTAAAAGCATAGACACTCAAATCTGATACTTCTAGTACTTTAACAGGCGTGTTTTGGCTTATTGTGTAAAATCTTGCAATAACTTTCTAAAATTCTGTTAAACATTCTTTAGATTAGTCTGTGTACACCACATGATGATGTAACATTGTGAGTGTTTTTTTCTTCTTCTGATCTACTGATACTGATACTATCTACTATCTGGCGTAGTCCACTGATTAAGGGGTGAACTCAGCTAAAGTCATCTGACCACTGCTTCTTTAAAGAAAAGTGGTGAGCTCCTCATGTTATTAAACTAAAAGGGGGGAAAAAAAGGCTTTAGGGAAGCTTACATCACCATTGTCATTACCACCATGACCACTGCACTGACCAGCACAATCATCTGCCTCACCGCTGTCATCATTATCATCTCCCAAAGCTCAGTGCAGTAGCATAATAAACTCTGAGATTTAAAGCCCTGCTGGAAAGATGACATCATCTTTAACCTCCCAATAATTCTTCAGTGTAGAACTGACAGAACTGAAGAGCTAGCTGTGTAAATGATGTGGTGTGTTGGCATCTTTGCAGGAATTGTCAGCTGCTTTGCTGTCTACATCTCAAAGAAAAGGCCCTGTGGGAAAGTTGACATCATTCACATTCTGCAGAACAATAACTGGCATCCCTAATCCTCTGACATAAAATTGACATATGTCTAGAATTGGAGGGGGAAAAAATATGTGAGCAGTTGAAATCGTTGGCCCTTCTGCCGGAATCATCAGCTGTTTGGCGTTCTGGAAATGAGTGCGGGGGTTTTTATTTTAGCAGACTTGTCAGATACACAGTCCGTGAACTGCGACTGCGAGGGTTCAACGGTTCTTCATGAAATGCTGTCACACATCTCTGTGCAGTGTTCCAAGGGTATCTACTCTGTGATCAGTCCAAGATCGCTTAATAACCCTCAAGAATATGTCTTCAGTCTACCCCCAGGCTAAATGACATAATTCCTAGACAGTGGAAGCTCAGCTGAAAACTTGAAACTGGTATGAAAGGAAATAAATATGAGGTCAAAAGCATCTGAAAAATTACAACCATAGCAGACAGCCCAAGGTTAGAAACTTGAAAACTTCGTAGCAGGCGTTCATCAAAGATGCAGTAAGGGCTTGAGAGACATACAAGCTCTTTATTGCAAAGTTGTGTGTTTTCACAGAAAACTGGCAGAAAGGTGATGTAGTAATCTTGCTGAAAGGTATAGTTATATGCAACATTTCAATTCAGTTGAGTTGAATTAAATTCAGTTCAATTCAATTTTATTTATATAATGCCAAATCACAACAACAGTTAGCCTCAAGTCGCTTTATAACATAAGGTAAAGACCATACAATAAAACAGAGAAAACCTTAACAATCAACAATTGAACAAGCAGTTTGGTGATAGTGGGAAGGAAAAACTCCCTTTTAACAGGAAGAAATCTCCAGCAGAACCAGGCTCATGGACGGTCAGCCATCTGCTATAACCAGGAGAGGATGAGGAGAAATTCGTTTGAGTTTTTTCAGTGTTTGTTAGTGTTTATGTATAGATATTGCTCCCAAAGTCTTTTTTCTATGTTTACTGATCAAATATTACATAGAAATGCAGATAAAAATGTGGAGTTTTCCACATAAACTTTTTAACCACACATTTATGGAAATCTTGTTTTAAAAAAAACAAAGAAACAACAACAACAACAATAAATTTACTAATAAATGTAATAATGTACTGGCAGAAAATTACCAGAGCATGTTTAAAAAAAAATTTTTTTCAATCTGTTTTCATAGAAAGCTGTTAAAATACATAAATACAAAGTAAAGAACCATTTTTACACCGTAATCTAATAGCTAATTAATCTATTGCTCTTTTCAACATTTTCTTAATGGGGGTGGGGGGTCCACTAGATGCTGGCTTTGGGGGAAAAAGCAAAATAAAACAAAGAAAAACAGAAATGAACACTCAGTTTACTGCACTGGCTGAGAAAGCATGCCCACTCTACACCAAGATTTTATATATATTTATATAATGGCAGTCTAACCTGGTAACTTTACTGTTAGTGTTTGGAATAATTTAAAAGCAACAATAGTGATTATAAGGAACTGCTGATGAAGTCCAAATTCATTTATTTGGTATTTATTCTGAGCAGTTATGATGTTAAAGGTTAGCACCCCATAGCATACAAAATCAAATTAAGACTGAAAAATCCGGACAAAATGTGGCATTTACATCCTCTGACTTGCTATAGTACATCTCTCTGTCCTATTTAGGGATTCATGTGGTTCTGCATGAATATTTGAATTCATTTGCATGAACAAACAAGCTGTGTTGCTCATGATGCAGTGTTGTTTAGCCGGCTTGTCTGGGGTTCTCACCTGCTCAGGAAGAAGGATGAGTAACTCCTTTAATTGTTGAGGTCACTGGATATTGCAAAGTCCATAAAAGGGTCTAATGAAGCTGAATCACTTAATGAATCACTAACTGGAGAACCAGAGTGGAGAACCACTGCCATGAGAGTTTGGCATGCGCATACAAGAAGGATACATCACATGCTGCGCCTTGCTTACTCCTCAAAAAAGTGATGGCATCACTGAATGATAAATGAAAAGCTGACGTCTCAAGTGGCCTCTATACTTCGCATTCTCTTCAGATCTTTCCTCAGGCACAATGTAACTTAGTCTCTGACTCAAGTGAGTCACGCTAACATCTGTAGAGAAAATATGGTGTGCTGTTTTTAAGTCAATAAGTGAGTGACTCTGTCTGATGAGTCACTGGGTTTATACTGGACAAAGTCAGTGGCTCATTTGCAAATATTTAATCAGAATCAGTAGCATCATTTTACAATTGGAAAAACTGTAATTAGTCAGTGAGTTGCTATATAATAAGGAAAAAAGTACAGGATTTCAGACTGCATGCAACATCTGTTGCTATAAGTGGCATATCTGGTGCTTTAAGCTCAGGCTTTTATGCCAGGATATCAAGGTACACATGACTAAGCAGCTGATAGTGCTACTTTTAACAGGCATGGAGTAAACACACTGGCTGCTTATGCCAACGTTCAGGATGGCACAGTGTTTGAATTGGATGTCAGTAGGATTTCAGCATGTGACCGAATGATGAGCGTGAGTCCTCCATGTGAGTGGAAGGATCTTGAAGTCGTCACCTAATTATTGTTGAAATCCCCTACAACACATGTACGCACACAGACACACAGTTAGACATGTCTTCTTTCCTATGGAGTATTAACTCTTCCTTGTTTATCCAGTTGCTATGAAAACACAATCAGCCACAAGTCAACACTGAAATACTCCAAACAAGCTTGATTATTGCTCTAATTAAGCTTTAATAAGCCCTTATTAAACGGCCACAGGCCTCGTTAGGCGGTTCATTAAGCCATTTCATCCTTTTATTCCTTCATTAAGTCCCTTTTTCTTCTTTCTTTTCTTCTCAGGGAGTGTGGGAGTGGTGAGGTCTGGGAGATCACGACCTTAATTCTCTCCAAGACAGACGGTTTAATTAACACTGGAGGAATCCTCACTGACTCCAAACCTCTACAGTGAGAATGTACAGGGGAATTGGCTTGCCAAGGTAAGTCACTATGCTAATGTGCTTTTTACTGGCAATATACACTAATAAACTCTTAGGTTACAACAAGTCTGTCTCCTGTATTTATGATGTAATTAGATGATAATATTGTGTGCATTAAAACATGCAAAAAATATCAATTCACATCTAATTTAGCAGTGTTTTGGAGAGATGGTTATCATGAGCGTGAGTGAATTAAAAATGAATTAAATGTGAATTATAGTGAATCTTAGAAATGAAGGGGTAAGCAATTTTAAAAGCGGCGCAAGCTACAAGACTGCAAGATGTAAATATTCAACGCAACTGACAGCATGTTAAAAGTGGATAATTTTTGTGGTTCTCCTTCACCGGGTAGCACGTTATGTGCAGTCAACACTGACATTTTGGTTGCAACAGCTGTCACAAAGTGCAAAATGTTAAGATCCCACCACTTGTGTGTAGGTTGTTTACAGTTAGAAGCAGGAAATCTATTCGTGTTATCAAGACAAGTCCGACTGTGAAAGCAACTAGAACGGAACATTTTCCGCAGATAGAGAGAAGCCTGAAGTGGCTAACCATCAAAACCTCCTAAATGTTAATCACCTTTTTAAAATTTTCTCGCATTGGTTTGCACTTTGACATTATGCACCAGTATTGAGTTAACAGTATCCTGTTTGAACAGTATATCAGTTTCAGGATGGCATCTAGTTAAGAATATCTTTTCACAAGGATTTGATGCTCACAGTGATGCTTTTTTTTGGGGCAAATATTTGTGAATAGTTGTTTTTTTAGGACTGACTAAAGGTAATAAACTGATACCAGCTGGACACCCAAACATTATGCTCAAAACAAGTTTTCAGCATTTGAATTTTGAAACTAAAAAGAGGCCCTTTTGAAAAGTGAGATACTAAATATTCACCCTGAAGCTCAAAAATTGCAGATACTGGTTAATAGCACCTGTTTTTAATGTCTGCTGTGTTGGGGGATTCCCCTCTCTGTGTGGAATAGTGAATCTCCCACACACATAGCTTTCACATGATAACAAACAGCACCTGACAGTGTCTTTGCCTTTAGCAGTAAAGAAATTTATACCCCTGGGAATCTTAAGGAACAGGTGTTCCTCAGTTCAACCACCATAACGCTGTTTATAATTGCATTTAGGATCAGTACACTCAGAAAAATAAATGGCCCTATTGTACCTGCAGGGCAGTGTTTTTCCTGTGGTCTCTGCAGGTGAGGCTTGAAGTTGAATGAATATGACTTCTGATCCATATTTAACTGACATTCAGCTTGGTTACCATTAAAAAAAGCAAAACAAAACTATGTTATGTTAAAATGTTAATGATTCCATAAGATTGTGATTTTCTCCAGCCAGCTAAGAGGTTTGAGTGCTATAGTTGTACATTTGCATATTAGTACGTAAACAGGTCTCTTAAAAAAAATATGCATCGGTGGGGTTGAGGGTTACATTATGTATTAATGTACTTTTTATACCTCTATTTTGATTAATTTATCTACACAAACGGACCTGCATTTGCTTAGCAGTTTTCAACTTTTACTGACCGACTTGTCAAAGCTTATCTCACATCTGCACCTATGCTCAGCTAACACGCATACCTCCAGACGGTGAGAGGAAATGAGAGCACCCAGTTAGAAAAGCACCAAGCATGGGAAGAACAAAGGCCCCAGGAAGGTTGACACCCAGACCTCAGTTGCAGAAAAGAAAAAAACAACCCCCCCCCCCCAAAATTGTGCAACTACATGTTTACTGC
>VUQG01020458.1:0-10566 GCA_015106755.1 Etia nguti
TGGTGTTCTTGCAGTGCAATTTTTAAATTGATTATATTGCTTAAGATGTTAAAACTGTATTTTTTATTACAGGCCAAATCAGGATCATTCATTTGTGGGATTCTTGAGAATTCATATCTAGGTAAAGTTTGTCTTGCCTTTAAGTGTTTGTTGAAATGTCTTTACTCTTATAATGTGCTTCTTCTTTTAACAGTAGATTTATGTTTTTAATCACACAGAATACAGACATGGCTAAAGGCATCATGAAGAAAACAGCGATGAAGCTATATGTGACATGTTTGTGGGGATGTACACAGACCTAAAGAAAGTTTAACATTAAAAAAAGAAATGGGCTGAAAGAAGGAGGAAGAACTAGTTACAACAGTAACAGTAGTTAACTGCTGCCAGTTACAGAAAAAAGTTACATTTCTTTGGATGTGTTAATAATGTAATTTATCTGTGGTAAACTTTGTTATCTAAATAAATAAATTTGAATTGAAACAATAAGCTTGATGCTCATAATATTTTCTAACCATGTATTAGTTCATTCAACAACACACACTAGTTACACAAAGTACAATAGTTTTAGATAACAAGGCAACATTTTGTTGCTCTGACGTGTTTAATGGATGCTGAGTAAATGAACATAAATTTTGTTGGATTTACTAAATCCAAATATTTGGAATGAAAGGTTAATAAATAAAAGCTACATAATTAAATGAAATTTAACTGACAAATGTATGTCATGTTTACAGAGCTTAAACAAAATATGTTAACCAAACTTACCTTTTTAGATGGAAATATGTTGCGTTCATTCAACAGATTATTTTTTCAAGTGTGCACAGCAACTCCCACTCATGTGTTTTATTTTTTTCTTCATCTCTACCTCATTTTACTGTCATTTAACAGAATTATTAATACAAACCCAAATTTCGTCAGACTCTTACATCACTTACATGCCTGCAGTAAATAATTGCAGTTCTGTGACCAAATCTGTTTTAAATGAATGACTTATTACTAGCTCCCTTCTTTTACACATCCCACTCAATACTGGAGCTTGGTGTCACTCCACACTCATCTCATAAGAACAAATAGGCTGGACACCTTGTATTTAAACACAGTGGGTACCATTTTTTTCTATATGCAGGATTGTAAACAGATTCATTGCAACCCTAATCATTATCTCATGTTTGTGCCTAAACATAGATAAAGAGCAAGAGCAAATAAAACAGCTCATTATCCATTATAGCCACTGGCAGTCCATCAAGGTGCTAGAGCACAAACTTATATTTGATGCCCTGTGCAATTATTCCATCTTTCTGTATAAATTATAGTACAGAGGTGGCATGAAGGACCTTTGTCGCTGCATTTTTAACCTCCCAGTCTGATTAGTAACAGAGCTGAAGCTATGGAAACCATTTGAGGTCAAAATTCATCTTGTTTTCTTTAATGTTTAATCCTTTAATACTGGCAGCTGCCTTTTGGAGACTGAGACCTCAAAGTCGTTCCTTTATGGGTTGACTTGCTGCAACACTGTGCTGAAAGATATCCTGCAAGACTCGTTATCAGATGATAAACGTTTTACCTTCAAATATGTTAGATTGCACGCTGACCTCTGGTAAAAGCCATATGTGTCTGCTGGGCAAATAAAGCTTCTGAGAGACATATTCCTGCTAAATCCAGCCAGCTGCTGTCTCCCAGCAGTTCCTACAGTATTACAGTACTACAGTCTTATTTTTGTTTACTCCACTCCAAAAAGGATCTAAGCAATTTAAAATCAATAGGGTTGGCTTGACGTGGGGTCCACTGTAAATGAGAAAAGACATCATAAGGAGGGTTTTTTGTTTTTTTGTTTCTTTTTAACACAACACGGAATTTCTGTGAACCATTTCTGCTAAAAGAAAAAAGGCAATGGGGGGAGGGTATAAGTGAAAATTATATTCTTGTGCAATTTGTAAATTGTGTTTTTCTTTCCATCATGCTCCATCCTGGAAAAGAGATATACTTCAAGGGCCCTGGACTGCATGGGAAAATCCCCCCTAACTGGTGGAGGAAGCCACGGACACAAACAGAGGAGAGTTGGGGACTACCTGCTGTTTAAACAGATAGCGGGGCCTGTGTGGCCGAGGCTGGAAAGACCCCTGAACTTCGCTCCACTTCTGATGTTTAAAAGTCCCAGTGAGGGCTTTGGCAGTTCTCCTGAGAAATAAGGAACTATTTGGCCAGAACAGCCTTTGGATCCCGGGGTGGACCGCCAGCGGCGATGCAGAACCCTTTTGCTGATTGGTTAGCAGACATGCAGAACATTCTCCAGGGAGCGGATGCTTGGGTGGTTCAGGAGATTGCCAGGCAGCCGCGCAATTAACTCAAATAAGCTTTGTGGAGAATTACTTAATGTGTGTCAGGCCCTTGCTGAGTATACAAACTACAGAGAAAATCTACTGTTGCAGCAGTTCACAAGAGATGTACATTAGTGCCTCCCCCCTCCCGAGTCCCTACAGCCTCACTTTCACAGTCTCTTCAATACCACAAACAATATTTACAATATTTCACATCAACTTGACATGAATGGTAACGCTATAAGTGCTCCTGCTCGTAGTGGGAATATAATGACAACAGTTTCATGTCTGAATCAGGTTCAAGCAAACACCTGTAGACCCAGAAAGACAAGCCCTGAACTTTGTACACCGTGTGGGGGCCAGAAGCATGAATCTTCCCACACAGAGCCAACGACTGACCAGGGACCAAAAAAACAGTTGTAAAAACAGATGAAAACAAAATACCTGCTCAGAAATTAAAGAAGTCTCCCTCGCACATGAAGAAAAAACAGGTGAAAATGAATCGATGTGACATGGGCTGGATGGATCCCTGCAGATGAACTAGTTTTTTAGTTGAGTGGATAAATAAAAATTCTAAATATCTGCATCAAGCAATCAAACTGCAGCTGCTGAAGCTTAAGTGTCTTTTCTTACATCTTTGAGATGAAAAAAAGACTGTATTGATATAAAGCTACCTAATAGCAGCATGACCACCTAGGCTGATTTTATTGCTCCCATTTAAGGTTCACAGGAAATCTGTATTTATTTACAGGCAGATGTGAGTACCAATAAGCCTATAATAACCCTAAGTATTAACTGGGAGCCAACGAACCTCACCTCAAAAGTTACTCTGTTATTCCAGCCACCATACCCCTGCATTTCCTCAACCTGACTGGGGTAGGGAGCTAATCATAATATATTAACTGACCATACAGGAAGCCATTTCCCTCTGTGCAGTTTTAGTTACCATGTATGTCTTTCAGGTTTTAAAGGCCATTTAAGGTAAAGGCAGTTCACGCAAGCATTTTTAAACCAGTCCATTTGTTGTCGGATGCCAGCACCCGCACCCACTGTTGAACACAGCCGCGTTCACCCTAAAACTCCACCTTCAAAAAGAAACAATTTTATAGCGATGCAGTGACATCATTTACACGAATACGTTGTTCAAAATCCAACAAGGTCTTTTGTATATTTGATTTGGCCTCAGGCCCCTCAGCTGACCAATACATCACGTCCTGGTCTACAACTATTTGATGTAAAATCTCCAAAACTCACAAATGCAGTGCAACCAAATGTTCCAAAGATGTACCAGTATACTAAACAGGCCATATATCTTGCTCTCTTCTCCAAACAGAAATAGATTTTGCTGAATTGTTTGATAAATTTGGTCTAGGTTTTCCAGCCATCCTTACTGGAGCTCCTACTGTTTTTCTGGCTGTTGGTGGCCTAAGCCCTAATCACCCACTGTTCCCTCAGAGGCCATAAATTACTCCGATGAGATGGTCCTTTGTGTTCCTACTGCTGGGGAGCGGGGCGAATTCACAGCGCCATATTTTGACAACCCGTACTTTAAATCATTGTTTTATGACAGATGGGAAAACTTCTGCACTTTCACCGGCCTGATTTATGTTCATTTGGGTCTGGAGGACACTATAATTTGCAAGTAATGTGAAAACAGATGGATAGAGAGATACCAAAGGGTAAGGCTGACCTATACATTCTCAGTGCAGCTTGCAAATGGCATCCATATGCCGCTAGAACTCTTCCAGTTATATCTCTATTACTGCGTGTGTGTTTGTGTGTGCGCAATGACTATATGCACATGCTTGTATGTTTGACTTGTGAAGTTGAAGAAAAAAAGGAGGTATAAGCCTGTAAAAAATTAGTTTTTATGTTGACGTTTGCTGAGTAAAGAATCTCGTAGAGCATCCATCAACATTATAATCAGTAGTGTAATGTGTTACGTGTACACTGCCTTTTTTTATTGCTTATCTAACATGCAAGTGACAGCAAGTCACTCAGACATGTTTAACATTTATGAGCAAACACTTTAATCATTTGTCCTTGGTTTATTTTGCTGCTTCCTATCTCCAGTGAGGCATAAAAAATGGAAATGAAATAATTTAAGCCATACTTCACCAGATTTCCTCTCTGGTCAGATGTCAATTTAAATGAATTACAAAGTCGGCCTGCTTCATTTCCAGGGCCGCAGGTCATGTAGCAAGATCATAGATAGACCGCTCAACAAAGTTTCTCTGTTCTAATCACATCAGATACACTCTCAGTATCATCCTCTGTGTCTCATCATCATTTAGGTTAATGTGGCAGGCAACTGGAGTAATGACAAGCTGCTGCTAAAATGTCCAATTAGGGCTTTTTTAATAATAGACATCTACTTATGAACTGCAATATTGAGCTGTTTTTTCAGATCACATTTGTAGAAAAAATACTCACTGTTAAAAAGACAGAGATAAAATGTCAGAAAGCCAAGACATGTATGGTAATCTGTGAGGAAAAAGAAAACTCAGCCTGGGAGCCCTGGATGACTTGTGTTTTATGGCTTTTCCAATGAGGCAGGACAGTATGTGAGTGAGCAGTGTCTGGTGCAGCTATTGTATTCCAGCAAGCGGGGGGGACCACCCACATGAAGTCAGTGATGAAGTAAATACTGTTGCACGGCCACGTCCCCTTCCCTCATAGAATAAACTGTGGTCAAATGGCATGGCTCTGCTATCTCAGCTTGTCTCCAGATTATAGGGCAGAGGCTAAAGACATTCAAAGCAATCACACCAACCTCTAGTCCTGCTGTGACTCCCCCACTATCTGCCCTCGCTGTCCCGGTCAGGAAGCCAGCTAATAGTAGTCAATGTCTACGGGCTGGGTTGAACTTGGCAGAGCACCACGTTTTTCAAGACAAGACAAACCACTTATGCCACTATGGAGCCAAACACAAAGCAAGGCCCAGAAGGAATGAGGTGCCAACAGATGCTCCTGTCACAGGATGACGCCCTTGGTTTTCTTCCCTTTAATGCAGGACATCAGGCAGAGTTCATCCTGGGAGAGTACCACATGTTCAGATAATCCTTACTGAATCAAGTGATTCCTTCCTTCTCAAGTAGTCCTAGAGAATCTGTGTAAAAATACTGAATCGAAACAAGTAAACTAACAACCAAATCTCTTGTGTCCTACATACCAGAGCTCCTTAATCATATCCTCTCTTTTTGTTTATTTGGGCTATTTGGACATCAAACCTTTCAAGCGGGAATAATATCCCAGGAGCATGGAAAAGAGCAAGCCAATTGGCCTCTTACAGGAGGTCTTTGAAAACCACATTTGTGTTCTACCAACAGCAGCTCAGTATTTTCACTCTGTGAAACTGTAAGGCTGATTATTACCACTATTAGGAGTCCGCTTCACGATTTTTTATGAAAATTAATCATCTCTTTGTGGGAACACTGAAAATGTCCTCCAGGCCAGTTCCTGTCAATCAGTGCCACAAAGCTTAGACAGACTAAAGAGACAAATGAGCCTCTTTTTTTCCCCATCTTGTACATGAGGATTGTTCTAACCCTTTCGCACCTTTGAGACATTTTCTGAAACACTGTTATCCAGTGAAAAGCCACAGAGTGAAATGCTACTGACATAACATTGACCGTCATATGCGAGGAGGTTGTTCGTACAAATGCTTGCTTTATTGGTCTTAGATGATAGCATCAACCACAATGTCTTTTGCTTTCATAATGATTTACTGCTGCCTGGTGGGATGAGCTCAGTGGATATGTGGGGTTGGCTGCCAATTCCACTTTTTCCTCTGTTTCTTTTTGGTCTGTGTGGGCCCAGGAGGTTTCTTAACTGTTACTGAGCCATTTGGACTGGAGACCAGGCAGTATGAAGCTGTATTTGGCTAAAAACCTCACTGGGCCTCCAAAAATAAGAAAGAACAGGGTGAGCATATTTGTTCGTGTGTGTGTGTGTGTGTGTGTGGGTCAGACAGATACAGCAAGCCGTATTAGTTCAGTAACACTCATAACTAAAAATACAAATGAGCCTTTCACTGTAAACCAACTCGCCAGCTTACCATAACATACAAATTGGAGTCAAGTCATCCAGCCCTCTCATTAAGCTTTTATATTGACCATACAGGCTTAACGTGTGGACTTAGTAAAGTCTTTCTAGATGTTAAGAGGGGATAAAGGGATAAAATATAGTTTTACAAATGTTTAAGAACGTGATGGTGTTAACATTTCGCCAGCTGTGGTTAATTCTCTACCTGCAGCTGTTTCTGCTGGTGGCCATCTTGAGGAAATATTACTCAAAAAAAGAAGAAGAAGAAGAAGAAGTGGGCTTGACCCAGTCACTGCTGTTATTTTAAAGGGAAAGAGGTTAGGACTCTCCTCCTGAGGGACTGGGGGTCTGACCTGTGGACCCAAAGTCAAGGATGTGAACCACAAAGAGCAGGCAGCAGGCTGTGACTTTATAGAGCGATTCAGCTGTAGGGGAGCCGGTAACATGTCGATGAAGGTGAAAGATGTGAAAGATTGAATAAGTATTTTTATTTTATTTATTTATTTTTTAATCTAGATCAATACTCATTGAAATAAACTTTTGTGTGTGTGTGTGTGTGTGTGTGTGTGTGTGTGTGTGTGTGTGTGTGTCTGTGTGTGTTTTGTTTACATGGTGAATACACTGCGCTTGGATAAAAAAGGAGTACACTGTGCAGGCCTGTCTGCTGCTCACGCATCATGTGATCAGTGGTGTGACTATGGCGACCTCTAGTGGTCGCTATTCATACTACATTGCCATATGGAACTGGTTTACACCAGTGGTTAAATATGCAGCACCACATGATACTGGGCATGCTGTGCAGGAGTTGTGGCAACCCCTACTTACAAATCGTGCGATGTAAAAGTTTGTAGCACAAAGTCAACGTCACTGTCAGATTTTGTAGGGAATTGTGTCAAGCTTGTAGCGGGGGTCAGTGAACTGGAGCCAGTAGTACACATTATATTTATTACAGTCATATTCAAGCTGCTCCTTGTTTTCCTGGCATCATTCATGCAGATGACAAATGATCCAATTGCATAAATTAGTTTGTTAATTATTCTTTTTTTGCTCCAAATGGCAGAATGACATAATGCATAGTGGATGGGCTTTGTATTTATTCTGCAGCATGCTGCAGTTAGTTTAGTTTGACAGATGTGCCCCGCACCCCCTTACACTAGCTGACCCTTTTAGTCAGTATGCATGAAGAAAGCACCAAAGTCACTTCTTTCACCTCGCTCAAATTTTTATGGCTGACTTTGTGGACATAGAAAAGCTACCCAGGCTGAGCAGCAGACAAATAGAGCCCTGTTCATCTGTTTCTTTGGCCACCCTCAAACACAGCGTTCTTACATCATCCATAACTTTTCTTTCAACAGGAAAGTGCCATTTATGTTGCGTTCGACCCCCCCTTGCAGCGCATAAGACACCGATCCCATCATGTAAAGCCATTTGTTTGGAGACTTTGTGTGGTGGCCACCCGTGTTTAAGCAGGGCCCCGGCGTGCTGATGAGTTTTCCAATCTTTCCTCACAGGCTGGCAGGCAGAGTGGAGCAGAGCACACAGCCCCAGACCTCAGGCAAGCCCTAGCCTTCCAGATTCCAGCGTTCATGTTTGTTCTTCTTCACCTTGATTCCTGTAAGAGTCTACCATCTGATGTACAGGTCAACAGCAGAGGAAATGACAATCCCAGCTGAGGATGAGGATATAACCTATTAACTTTCTCATCTGCAGGAGGGAAAATGGATCACTCACTAAGTCCTCTTTTCTAACCGGTGGCCGATTTCCTCCCCAAAGGAAATTAACAGTTACTCTAGGACTGTAAGTTCTCTTACAGAATCCTCTGCTCTCTGTCTTTGTATGCACATGCACATGTTTGATGCGTACCAAGACATTACATAGTGATAAACAAGACAGTTGGACTTTGTAATTATTAAAGTTTTTCATTGCACAACATATTGTGGTCATTTCTTGTTTACGTGATTGAAAGGTTTTTGCTTTAAATCAGATCTTTTTGTGAACTGTTTTTGGCCTAGAGTGGAAATCTAGTTCCTTCCAAATAAAGGCTGGAATCCTGGAATGATTTATAACTATTTAGACAAGTGTTTAACAGAGATGTAGGATTATGGAAATACTGCTGTCATATGTAATACACAGAGCACCTCATGCGGGCTTCAGTGACCACTTAAATCTGTTGGCAGGTTGAAATGTCCCCTTCAGCTAGGCAGATGGATAAAGCTACGTTTCAATCCTCACACTGAATATTTGACTTCCTTGTGAACTTGACAGTTATTGCTAGTTGGAGGTCCCAAGGTTTTCTGCATGTCATCTGTCTCTGCCATAGAGAAAAACGGGGGATCCACATGAATGTTGTTTATTGTTCTATGAAGAAAACCATCTTTTTATGATCAACTGATGTCAAAGAACCTAAAATAGAGCCTCCCTCTTGAGATGAGATCAATAACATGGGGTAGTCACTTGATTTTTGACTGGTGTTACAATTCAGAAGGGAAATTCAACTACTCATCCTGTTCAAAAACAAAGTTGTTTTTTTTCCCATCAATTGTTTTTATATCTAAGTATTTTAAATTAAATAGTTACTCTCACCCTATGGCAGCTGCTAGGCTCAATGGATGGATGGACAGATGGAGGGAAATAGTTATACATATTAACCCTAATTAAATATTGCCACTAAAGGTCATTTGAGCTCCTACATGTTACAGAGACTACAAGTTTAGCTGTCAGCAGCTGTCCTTCCTTCTCATGTGGAGAAAAAGAGGGGAGTGGGAGGAGAGGAGAGGCACACGCTGCGGAGAGATGACAGCATGGCCACCCTCCTCTCCAAAATCTGTCACTCAACAGCACCGAGAGGCTTTTCTGGGAGAGACAGAAGATGACCAAGGGTCAGACTGACACACAGACATGAATTTTTCACCAGCATATTTTCTTTGGGTAAATAATCCAGTTGAGCTTTCCAGATGGTAGATTATAAATCCTGGATCAAAAAATAAATAGTTTTTGAAACAAGCAAACAAAAAATAGCTTTTTGGGATTTATTTGCCACAGTGGTGTCATGTTTACTTTTTGGTAATGTGAGAAAAAAAATTCAATGGTAGTTTGAATTCATGGAAAGAATGAAAATGTGATCATGTATTTATTTAGTTATTTAGTTATATAACCTATATGTGTATACACTTTGTGACCGACACATCGATCTAAAAGAGGTCAATGCCACTCTGTCAGTCAAATCAATCTGTTCTCATCTCAGGGTGTAATTTAATGCTGCTTAATGCTGTCTCTTGGAAAATCAGCCACTGGGAGATACCAGTCACCTTTTAGAGGCAACCCATATTAAGAAATTGGAAGTGTGATGGTGTTGGTCATCCAGGAAACTTCAGTACATGTCTGACTTTTTACTCAGTTTAGCTTTTTTCACTCAGTTTTTACTTTTGCTTAGTTGGGTTTAGAAAAAGATCATGATTTGGGAATAAAACACCCCCCTTGACAATAGTAACCACTGACAAATGCCAAGTCAGAAGAGCCAGATCTCTTTTACTGTTGCAAACCAAGTGTGTCATTGTGTACAGATGACATTTTTGTCTATATTTGTGTTGACACCCCCATGATGAGAAGAGAGTCACCAAGGCTACTTTTAAAAAAACATCGGCTGAAATATTAACCTCAAAGCTTTAAACTCAGCAAACAAATGGGTCTCATCCCAGCTGCCTTTTATAAACGGTGTGTGCACAGATAACTTTCCCACTGATATTCACTTTATTCACAGCACTTCAAAGTTACCAGCAGATCAGCCCAGTAACCACACACTTTAACTGATATTTCACTGTTAGTCTCTTTCTGTCTGGATCCTCCTGTAATCAAAAGTCCTAGAATCTCTGTCTTTCTTTTTCTTTCTTTCCTGCATATCAGTTATATTCGTTTTAACCTTTAAGCAACATCTGTTAAAGAAAAAAAACATTTCAATTTTTTTCCATTAAAGACCTCTGGGAAAATCTGAAGCCCATGAGATGTTAAAAGCAGACTCCACCGCCATTCGTGATCCTCATGAGGTCTTTTACACAGGTAACCCTACCTTTGATGGTGTATCTGCACTCTATTATGAAATGGTGGGGCTGCACAGCATGCCTTTGGGTCTATGCCACTTGTAATGAGTTCCACTAGCAGGATATAAGGACAATCTACAGATCGACTCAGACTTTCATTTCTGCTG
>VUQG01020459.1:16737-38832 GCA_015106755.1 Etia nguti
TACAACACCAGCTGTCAGCCACCTATAACTCTGCCTTCCCAGGCTGTTCAACTCCCACTTACACATCAGTTCGATTTCAGTTCACTTTTATTTATACAGCACCAAATAACAAAAACAGTTACTTCAAGGCACTTTATATTGTAAAGCAAAAACCCTACAACAATAGAGAGAAAACCCAACAATCAGATGTCCCACTATGAGTAAGCACTTGGCAACAGTGAGAAGGAAAAACTCCCTTTTAACAGGAAGAAACCTACTCACTAAAGGAGGTATGGTACTACGAGGTCTTTAAGATAAGATAGGGCCTGATTATTCAAGACCTTGCATGTGAGGACTTATGTAACCTTAATAACTCACAGGGTATTGTCTCAGAAAGGATTCACACCTTGACCCCATGACAGTAATAACCAATACCTTGGGTCATATGACCTTCAATGACTCACATGATTACAGGGTTGGTCAATAAATCTAAGGTCCAGCTCCAAGGGGACACCCCCACCAGGGGATAAACACCTGGGATTTACCATAAGTTTTTAGAAATGAAGAAGCCTCTTGGGTGAGAGGTGAAACATCTTCACAAATCAAACACAGAAATTGTTCATTTTAAGCACTCAACAAAAACGAAGCTAAACACTAAACATCTGAGAATGGATGAAAACAGGAATTGCATAAATGATAAAAGAGTGACATAACAATGTCACATGTTAAACATTAAAGACCACATGGACAACAGAAATCCAGAAAACTAGCAAAACAATAACACTGACACTACTTCTGATTATGACTGCATGTTTGATTATTACGTGTTGCTGCTGAATATTTAGATTTGCTGTATGTACAAAAATTTGGCCTCCATTTTTTGTGGTTTGCAGAAATCTAATTTGAATATAAACTAATAATTATAAGTGGGATATTTATTACCTTTCACATCACCAAACAGTGCTTTGCGTAGTAGATGTAGTGCAGGTTTGGTAAGCTGAACTGTGTTGCTATTTCAGGATGTGATACACCCTGCAAGCACTTTTCAATACCCCAGCAGCCAGTGTTTTGTTGTGCTGACATTGCCTGGCTGAATTCCTCATGGCAGGCAGCGACACTGTCTACCCATCAGTATAATTATAGACTGCCGTGCCACCTCTCTTATCGTGTGTAGTCGGAGCTGTCATCACATCTGTGAGCACTAACAGACTGGAAGTCAACAGGGCAGCAACATGCTCCTTTAAAGCTTGAGTACATTTGAAAGACCAACACAAACATCAACTGAGGATTGTAGCTGTTTTACCCTGACAGCTTAAGGGTTAAGGTTTCCATATAGTTGGAAAATATGTAGTAATAATACCAAAAAAAGGAACAGCTAAAAACCCAGTCAAGTAATTGCTGGTTGTTACCTGTATGCCCCGTTGAGCTCAGGGTGGACGGTAGCTGGGTCAACACCTGTCCAGTGGTTGTTTTGGGTAAGGAACTCTTTATTGACACAGTTTTTCAGACTGTCTGGGATGCGACCTAAAATAAAAAAGACGTAAAATGTGTAAAAAAATAAATAAATAATGACTGGTACTAGTAAAAATGACTGATTTGTTTTTTACTACACTGACCCACTTTGTGCAGAGGTTTAATAGAGCATTGGTACTGACAGAGCCCCTGTGAAACAACATGAATTGGAAAAACAAGAAAAATAAGAAAGAAAAATAGGATAGAAGAAAAGGAAAGAATCTGAAGGCCCTTAAAATTCCTCGACAGGAAGCATGGAATTCCTTAAAATACCACTTTTTGGACTTTTTTCCATCAGAGGTCATGCTGTCTGCTAAAGTTTGTGTTTCTGTGACCGTGTGTGTGCGCTACCTGTCACAGCCCTTCGGATCTCCCTGGCTGCTTCCTCTCGCATTTCCAGTGATGCCTGTTCACTGTACCAGGCGGCGTGTGGTGTGCAAATCAGATTGGGGGCATCTTTGAGCGGACCCTGACTGAAACTGACAAATACACAAGCAGTACAATCACTCTGAGCTGCAGCAAAACGATTTTGTTCACCACTTAGTGATACTTTAATTATTCAATCTCATAGCAAGGCTCATGTTTTGTTTTGATTGATGACCCGTGCTGTGGCACAAATGTCATTAAATACCATCATATTAAACATAAAATTAGGAAACTTTTTTGTGAAGTGCCCTAATTATTCGTGGCAAAGATTCAATAAGGTGCTGCAAATATTCCTCAATGATTTTGGTCCATAAGACATCATACCATGCATGATGCAAATCTCCCATTCTATCACATCTCTAAGGTTTTCTATTGCATGGACATCTGCTGAATATAGAGACTATTTGAGGACATGAACTGATCGCTATGTTCAAAAAACCAGTTTGAGATTATTTGAGTTTTGTGACATGGTGCTGGACACAGTCATCAGAAGATGGGTACACTGTGGTCATATTAGGATAGAGAGGGTCAGCAACAATGCTCAGCTAGGTTATGGCTTTCAAATGATGCTCAGTTGATAGCAAGCGCCTAAAGTGTGCCAAGAAAATATTCCCCACGTCAATACAAGGTAGGGTGGATCCATGCTTTCAGATTCTGACCCTACCATCTAAAGATTGCAGCAGAAATTGAGACTCATCAGACCGGGCAACATTTTTCCAATCTTCTACTATCCAATTTTGGAAATACCAGCACCAAAACCATGCCATGTTCAAAATCAGTTAAATTATCTTTCTTTAACATTCTGGTGGTCGCCTTGACTGAGTTGCTGCCATACAATTAGCCGGTTAGATATGTGCATTAATGAGCAGTTGAATGCATACCTAATAAAGTGGCCAGTGACACTGAAGCAAATAATTCATTAACGATAAATAAAAAAATAGCTAACAGTTATATAGCTATAAAACAGGAGGTTACCTGAAAGGCTCTGACTCATGAACATCCAGGGCAGCTCCACGTATCCTTCCCTCCTTCAAGGCCTGAGCCAGAGCCTTCTCATCCACCAGACCCCCCCTTGCTGTGTTGACCAGAAACGCCCCCTGACGCATCTTTAACACACACACACACACACACGTACACACACACACACACAGACACGCAGTCAGTGATATATGTTCAGTTAGAGCTTTACACCACATTCATATTTTAAGATTGGTGCCCCTGTACATAAAGACTCTGTGATATTAAATATGAAACAAATCCCATTCAGTAAAGCTAATAAAAAAGAAATCATATTTTCTGCTCACAGTGCAGAATTTCCAGTAATATTTTATGGGCCTACACTGAGCAATTGTCTTTTCACTTATCCTCTCCCAGTCAGGTTAGAAGTGTTTAAAGCTAAAATCCTTTAAGGAGAAAAGCCGATATCTGATAGTCTTTCAGACGTGGTGCAGAGAGTACAGAACCTCATTAATCTGTAAAATGGTGGGCTTCCCTGGGCGTACGCCTCTTTAATATTTATGGCTATGGGACTCAGTAGTTGATGTGAGGATAAATAAATCATTTATGCGTCTGTGTACCTGCTCAGTGTTGCGTGTGCTGGGTGATGAGTGCGAATTCCCCTCTTTACCTGTTTGATGGTGAAGTCGTTGATCAGGTGGTGGTTGTGTTCGTTGAGGCTGCAGTGCAGAGACACACAGTCAGAGTGGAAGAGCAGATCCTGAGGAGGAGAAAAAAGGAGCCACTAAATCCCAATCCCAACAGAAATGTTGAACCAGGTCCAGGCGACAGTTACTGTTACTTAGCACAAGGTGGCGTCCCTCCTTTTCCACACACAGTGGTCACAGCACCATTGCAATAAATGCGTATTTGTCACGGCGGATTGTGGAGAAAGCATTTTTGTCAGCAAAGAGAAATGGAGACAAAGGATTTGTTTCCCTGTAAAAAGAGGATTTAGTCTGAATCCATTTAAATGCTGTGCTAGTGATGAGCTCTTTTTGGTTAAATACGAGCTGAGTGGAAATTGTTTTTGGCACACACACAGGTAGCACTGCTGTGTGACAGGTGCTTTGCTGATATTTGTGCAAAGCAGTAAGTATTCATTCTTGACACAGGTGCATTTTGCTCTGCTTCTCCTCATTTTCTGTCATGTGTATACTGTGACAGCAGTTATAGTATAATACAGTAGTACAATAGCTTCACATTAATCTAAACACTGGCTTTCTACCAATTTTTTGCACTGTTGGGTCTCTATGTTGTCAACAATAGCCTTAATATGGTCAAAGCCGGGCTCAGGGGTCGTGCTCACATGTTAATTAGCAGCCAGTCAGAATAAAGTTAAAGGAAAAAGAGCTAAAACTGCATATATCATACAAAGTATGAATTGAGGAGATACACCAAACCCCAGTAAAAGTATAGGTAAGTATAAGTAAATACATGTATATATTAGTATTAGTATATATGTTTAAATAAGGATTCTTTTTTGGGAAAATCTGTGAAAATAAGCCAATATGGAGATGGAAGTGAGCATAGCACGTCCCCCTTAAAATCCAATTCTCAGTAGTAATTCACAAGCCATTGCAATTTTTCATTAAACGTAGCCCTTAAATCCACTCAAAATTTAACTCTCTATCGACCAAAATTCACACAGGACTAATGGACTTATTGTAAATTTGGCTTTGAAATTAAAAAAATTAATCATTCTAATCTTTCATTAACCATTTCGATTTTCTCTCAAATGGTTGAGGAGTAAGGTGATGTGACGTGCACATGGCAAAATCTAGGCAGAGCTG
Organism: Etia nguti; assembly: GCA_015106755.1. Lineage (NCBI taxonomy): Eukaryota > Metazoa > Chordata > Actinopteri > Cichliformes > Cichlidae > Etia > Etia nguti. The sequence continues at coordinate 21,444 of VUQG01020459.1, forward strand.
ATTTTTTTCTATCTGTGTTCAGACTGGAGTACCCTGTGAATGCCGCGTGCTTCCACGGCACAAACAGTAATGGAGTTACCATTTGAAAATAATGGCTCCATGGTAAATAAAGGGTTAAAAGATGTTTTGTTTAATATTATACACAAGAGCTGGACAAAGGTGAAAAGAGGCTGATGTTTAAAATATAAAATGGTTTCACAAGTGTGTGTTTTACCTGTAGTGTGGTGACCCTTTGTAATCCCAGGGATCTTTCTACACCGTCAGCCAAATAAGGGTCATAGAAAATCACACTGAAGCCAAAGGCCTTGGCTCGCAGGGCTACAGCCTGGCCCACTCGACCTAGAAACACAGGAATACCCGCAGGCGTGAAATTACACTAACATCAATACTCACACAAGGGCACTAGAAAAACTGCAACAATACAGATACATAAACATAAAACCATTTGAATGGGCTACTAAACAGAAGGTACAATAGAATATATACACGTGCATCTAATATTCCTGTTTTTGTCTTGTGCTAACACAAATACATACCGCGATTCTCTGACTGCTACCCACGTTTGCTCATTATTACTGGAAAAACCTTTTAGAAGCTACATGGAAGAAATTTGCATTGCTTCTGGTTAATCCGCTTATATTTTATTGGCAGTAACCCCTTGGGAAGCCAATTTAGCTGAGGTAAGGACAAAACTTCCCAAAATCAAACTAGAAAAGACAGAACAAATGTTCAGTCACTGGAAATTTAAAAACAAACAGATAGCACCGCATTCTGACCAGCTGACCAAACATTGTACCTGCGTGTTAGTATTATCACTGTGAGCACCTCAGCATGCTGACCTTGGTGTGTATTGCTGAGCTCTGCTGCACATACGTTCATCTTTGTGTTGTTACTCACCGAGCCCTATGAGTCCCAGGGTCTCTCCTCTGATCCTCGCCGCTCCCGATGCCACCTCGCGGATCTGTTCCACGCTCTGAACACGGGTCCCCTCCCGCAGAGCCTGGCATGAATACCAATTAGTTATTACACGCAAATACAAGGCAGAGCGCACAAACGTTACAGTTTAACATGATCCAGCCATACATCATAATATCTGGACTTAATGACCAAAGTCTAAGTCGTTTCAGGTGATTATAAAATAAGTCTAAATAATGATTTGAGGAACAAATCATTTTACTGTACCTTCTACATCTTACATCAACGTCTTTCAAATACAGCCACATTCTAAAGAAAATGAATGAACGTTTCAATTTTTCTGATTAGTAACTGTCGAAACTACAATTGTGATAACCGAATGCACACCACTAACCAAGACATTTAAAATAAGTCGTTTAAATCCATTTAATTTCAGACTCTTTTATCAGCCACACGGAGCTACAAACCTGATGCAGCCAGGTGGTGCGTCGGTACAAGGTGAGGATGTGACACAGTGTGGAATCCGCCGTTTCCTCCACGGAGGCGGCTGGCATATTACATACAGCTATGCCTGTTGGACCAGAAAGCAGATAAGGGTTGGTAATAGCTTTTAAAACCATTTTGAGAGAGAAATGAAGTTTGGTGAATGCTATTTTTGTGGGGAAGTACGAGCTGTAGGTGTCAGCAGTTTTTTTTTTTTTCCCCCTACAAAATACAAAACTACTCGACACTTTAAAATGGCAGAGGCTCTCGGTAGAAGAAGATAAGGGAAGTTAGTGAAGTTCAGGCTGTTGCAGGAGCAAACTGAGTTTTAAAAACCTTTGGTGAGTTCTCCTTTTTTCTATTATAGATTTTTTGCAAACATGGCAACAGGAACTGGTAGCTAGGAAGTTAAAAATTTGACTTAATGTTTAAGTCATATGCAGTTACACAGCTTGCAGTCGACTTTTTCATGTTTCATATATTAAATTACTTGTTTACGTGTTTTTGTATAGAGGGGCCCTATTATTCCAATTTTCCAAAATGTCTTTACTGTTGGGCTCTACAGCCATAGCTCGGTATGAAGCAAACAGATTTGGCTCAGATGTGGCTCCCGCTCTTTAAGCCAGCATTCTTGTGATTGGCTGTTCCACAAACAGAAGGTTTAAACACAAGGTGGGTCTTACATCTGTGTTTATAGTCAGCTCTGTTCCAAAAGCATGCAAAACATCTGCTTTAAATGCTTTGTTTGTCTGACACAGCGTTTAAAGCAGTCAGAAGCTTTTTTTTTTAAAATTTTGGACACATTAAAAATGAACATCCATCATTGCAAGAGTATATTTACAATAAAAAGTAAGGAGCAGCATAAATTTGATGAAATTTATGCTGCTAAGTTTTAAAAAGCATCTCTTTACTATCTGAAGCCACTTTCCCCCATTACATAGGAAGGACAGACGATCATACCAAAGACTGGATCGTTTATTGAATATTGAATAATAAATTCATACGCCAATGCTCATCTTAAGTATTTCAAAACATAAAATATAATAAGAAGCTGAACAAGTAAAACAGTGGTTTGGCAGCAACAAAGTCGAATTTGGGTGTTGCAACGATACAGTAGACCAAATTGTCAGAGACGTTTCTTTGCTGTTAGATTTAAAATCTGTGCCAGTTCTGCTTGTGTCTTTAAGTCAGAAAGGGCAGTGAGCACCACGGAAACAGGTGGGAGGCACAATTTTGCTATTGCACAAATGCGTGCACATGTACGTGTGCATATTCCTACCGAGTTCTCCAGCAGATTTAATATCAATGTTGTCATAACCGCTGCCGATTCGGACGATGATACGCAGAGCTTTAAACTTCTCCAGGTCTTCTCTCATTAGAGTGATGGTGTGGTACATCAGTGCTCCTACAGCTTCATTTAGGACCTGGAAACACAAACAACACAGCACATACAGCAAGTCAACATATAGGGAGAAATTATTTTTTATAGGCTTGTACTAATCTGCGTGTACACAAATCCAGAAATAGAACAGAAGCAAGATCTGTTTTAGATTAATATATACAGTATATTCAAAGAGTAAGTTATTAGGGGTCCATTTTTCTAAGAATTGTAGTGAAATCATTTCTTCTGATGTTGTCCACATACCCTGTTTTTCCCTAAAAATTAAATTTCATTGATTCTAATATTCATTCTAATATTACAATCAATACGATTCAAACTGAATTCTCAGTGACTTTTAATCATTTCTTGCTTATTGTCTGACAATAAACCTAATGTATCAGAAGCAGGTAATAAGATTCTCATATAGAATTGAATACATCACAGAGCCGTCAAAGAGCTGTCACCTTTTAATTGGTTCTCAAGTAATCGTGTGATCTTTCTGTAATGTTGCCAGCCCCCTGGTTCATATGTGCGAGAGGATGAAAATGACATGCGGTTCAATTACAGTAAAGAAGCCCTTTTAATTACACAATGAGGTGGCTGCTTATTAGAGAACCAGAGACAGAGAGCAAGAGAAAGATAGCGAGGGAGGGAGTGCCATCTGTTTCTCCCACACTGTGGCCTACTGAGCGCGCTCACAGAGAGGGTGCGCCTGGCAGACACCCAGTACAAGACATAACCCTGCCAGGCATACAAACCCATTTACAATCCGTAGTGACTGTGGCAGAATCTGACCCACATTCAAGTTTGTACTCTTGATTTTTGTGCATCCCTTTTTGTTTTAACATCATCTCTGTTTTTCTTTAAGTTTAGGCTCTTCTTTTAGGTTAAATGTTTCTCATTGAGGTTAGGGTCTGGACTCTGTGTTGGCCAGTCCATGTGTGAAAATAATGCCTCATGCTCCCTGAATCACTCTTTCTCAGTCTGAGTCTGGTGAATCCTGCTTTTGTCATCCTGATGGAAAAACCTGGTCATTCGGTATATTCAGGTACATTCAGCTGATTTATTTTTTGAGCATATAGCATTTCTGAATGTAGACCTGACCAACTGAAGGAAGCCCAGACCTAACACTGCCCCAATAGGCTCGTATGATAGGCACTAAGCATGATGGGTATAATCACTTCATTCCCATCACCCTGAAACAGGGTAAATCTGGGCTTGTCAGGTCTCATGAACTTTTTCCATTGCTACAATCTTTATCCTTCAGGACAAACAGAAACCTTTTTTCCGATTACCCTCACTTTTTAAAGACTGCATAGCTGTTCGTTGACATTGTGTGTGTATTCTCAGACCGTTCTCACTCGAAAGGCAACCTTCCGCGTTCCTATGCTTACGCGCCAGGTTGTGGATGAAATCCAGTAGAACGACGGTCCCGCGGTAATAGACGTTCCAGCCATGTATTCCAGCCCTAACCCTAACCTTGTCCCTAACCTTAACCGCCACTTTAATGACGTTAGATAGTGTAATCCAAAGCGATTTAAGTAAAATAAATGTACATGTGTAGATTCATTCCAAACGGTTCTCATGTTTCCTCATTTTTCCGATCTCGTAATATAGGGACGTGTTGGGTGCCCGGAAGCGTAATATAGCAACGATTTGTGACCTAGCGTAAAATGTTGCACTTTGGGAGTGAGAACGTGTTGGTATTCTTACCTGTTTGCTTAGCTAAATCCAGATGGTGACTTTTTTTGGCCAGGCAGTGTTATATTTTAAAGCTTTAAATTAAATCTTCTTTTTGGTGCCATTCCTTTACCGCTTCGTATCTCTTTAAGCATTCTAAGCCTTTATTAGAAATGGCAGCATCGTTAAGTCAGGAAAGCAGGAAAAGAGTTTTAAATCACTGGTTTCTGAATTGGTTGACATTGCTTCATTACTCCTTCCCATGGTGACTAGTTTCATGTCAACTACTTGGTTATCTTTCTGTTTAATCTATATATGCAAAATTAGTAAAAGCAAACGCTTTACTTTGCCTGGTTAATTTTTTTTTCTCTGTTTAGCTGAAACACAAAAAAGTCCAGATAGAATGTAATTATGGCATTTTATGTGTACGCGTTACTTCAAGTATGTTACCTTCTCGTGGATCTCCTGTGTGGACTGAGCGTCACAGAACGCTACGGTTGCTACATCTTTTAGGATGGGCATCTCCACAGTGCAGTCTCGCCCATCCAGCAGCGCCACCAGGGGGCGCGGATGCATGGGCCCGTTCATAATGGGGGGCCTGATGCCTAAAAACACAAGAAGCAAGCGACAAAGAGTCAGATCGGGAGAAGACAGGGAAGACATGGGTGGAAAAACAGGCTGTGATGCTGAATCACCTTCACAAGTGTAAATCTCCTGCAAAAGGAATCAGGACATTTGTTCTGTACTTCATCACAGCTTCCAGCTTTCACCTTTGTACGAAGGAAATCTTAAAGTGAAAATAAGGATGCGGTCCCAGGCACACACGAGGCCGCTGCTGTATCTGCATCCCATAATGTTTCTGTTCTGGGGTGGTGGTTGCCATGCCAACTGTGACAATAGGCGCGGAGGAAAAAACGTATTTCTCGGAGCAGCTGTCTGCCTGTTGCGGAGCTAATTCCTCTTGTGTGAGGTCATGTTTCACAGCTGTTTTTCTCCTCATAACTTTGAAATATTTCACTGTTTTTGCTTAATTACTGCTGACTTTCTGATTAAATTTGCTGACTTTATGAAACAGGCGGTAATTTAAAAGATGGATGAGGTGGGTCTTGTAGCTATTCTAGTAGAAAATAGCGTTGAAAAGGCAAATCTTGCTATATGAATTTAGTGTTATTAATAATGAGAAAAAACAACAGCCTATGTTAATGAAGAATAAGCTTTTTATTCCAGCCTGTTCACAAGTCTTTATATACTGAATGTAAATGCTCATCCCCATGGACTCAGAGTGCATCTTGGGAGCTGCTTACTTGGAAAAAATGGGGCGGTGTTGACACGAAAATAACTAGGCATGCAGCCTGAAGCACTAGATTATATCTCAGTTGTTTATTGTGCAGGATATTTTGGATGAAACCAAGTGTCTCTTTATAAACATACAAGAAAAATGCAAATAGAAAGACATCAAAACATCGCTGAAAGGGGTAAACTTGCAGGTGACGGCTAGTCTCTGAAATCCGACTGAAATCTGTCAATAACCGAATTACAGCGAGTTCCTCCTGCACCCCTGCCACAGGGTGTTTTATTAAATCATATCTAAAGATTAAACCATTACCCTGAGAGTGCTGCTGGGCTGTACAGGAGGAAAAATGGCATTTAACAATGAAGATATGCCAAATGACCCCACTAGTGGGCCTTTGTTGAAGTTATAACAAGAACAGGGGTCGATGGGAGGTGGATTTATTAGTTTTCCTTGAATATTCCCTCCCGCTGCATTTTCCTACATCGTTTCCCTCTCTCTCTCTCTCCACATAACTGATGGAATAATTATTCCAGATGACTGGAGGCCTTACAGACTAAGACAGAAGACATCTGAGGGACATAGAGATGCAGATTCTGAAGAAAGTCCAGGCACCGTGTGTGTGTGTAATTGGGATTTTTTGACATGTAAAGTTTTGACAGCCCTCTGAAACACTGCAGCTGAAATAAGTGCAGAGTTATGCCTGTTTTTGCTGATGCTGACAAACCCATCATTCATCGCTGACTTTTTCCCCATCTGAGATGTGCAGTCTGACATCTCGAATAAGCAGCCTCCTCTGTCAGTTCACTAAAAATATTCCACCCAAAATTCAAAGGATACACAATTGACCTTCCCCGAGTTTTAGCGTGTTTTCCATTTGCATTGGCCAACATCGTGCAAAAGAAGCCAAGTCATTAAACCAGTCATTTAAATTAAAGAAATCAAGATTCTAGGGTCTACGCAATACTTTGCACGCCAAGAATCCCTGAGAACCGTACTTGTGGACAGAAGTTTGGCAGCTCCAAACTTACAAATTAGTTTGAAAAATCTGAAAACAGTAACACTCTTCCCCTAGCAGCTACAGCTTCAATGAGAGCCCAGTTAAAGCTCATTGTAATTGTGGATTTTGCTGCTGTTTACCTGTTTTTCTCATACTTAAAGGCTGCGTTTTTCTACTTCAAACAGTGAGTTCATGTTTTTGAGATTATTGAAGACAGAAGCATGGGGAAAAAAAGAAACAGAATGAATGTAACTTTCAGAATGACTGAAACGTAAAGGGACTTTCCAATTTATTAAACCTTTTGACTAATGCAACATGTTTTTTGAGGTTGCATCCTGTTGTTGGAGAAGTTGGTGTCCCAACCTTTCCTGCAGTGGATTGATTTCTTCGTGTGTGTCTGTTTTATGTCGCTGCACAACAGTTCAGAGAGACACCTCTGCTCTTTGATTTGGAGTGACGTCTGAGCCTGACATTTAACACTGATGTTTTGATTATTTAATCTTTGTTGGCTTTCTCTCAACACTGGAAATTTGCATTTAACATTAATTACATTTGGCCAGGAACTGGTTGCCACTTTGATATTTTTTTTTTCCATTTGCTTCACTACAAGATGAGGACTGTGTTGTATTTGTAACCACTAAGGGTAAATAAGTGTAACTGTATAATTAAGAGAAAAGGGGCAGACTGGGGAAAAACATCCAATTAATTTTTACATATAAAAGTATGTATGATGATGGATGATGATTTTTTTTCTCATGTGAAAGGCCCATCGTTGGAAGTAAATAGGTTATTAAGGTTGAAACTCTGTGAATTTTTCCCCCCCACATACTTGCAGCAGTTTTCACTGGTGTGCATGCATGAGGAAGTAATGTATGCAGCGTTACATTGCATTTCAGCTTGTACGTCTCATTAGGCTGCAGCCATTAGAGTTCTGCTGTGACACAAAATAAGCTTTCAGAGTCTGTATTTAGAAAACAGATACAAGGGGTCTGCGTTCAGTTTATGTCACGTTTGTGCCGTCTACCGTTAACTGAGCAACTTTCCCTTTGTTTAAAGGAGCATAGTCGCGTGGTTATTTTTAAACTAGCATGCTATAAGCACATGACAAAATACATCATTTTGCTGTCGGGAATTTAACACCAAGAGTCGAGCACCAACAGTTGTGTTCAAACACGTTTCAGTTTTGGTTTCATGTGGTATGAAGCTGTAGTGCAGCCACAACAGAAGCTCAGCTACTTGTACGTGACCTAAAACCTGGTTTCTACCTCAGTTTTGCCCACAGCATGTTGTCCTGGTTTAATATGGGCATTTCCTTCATACTTTCACTGATAAAAAAGAGAAGCAAGTGCACTCAGAAGCTGCACGGAGACAAAGAGTAGCTCCCAACATCGCACAGCCCATCACTCGACTTCTGCATTGTCTCTTAAATCTGCATTGTCAGATTACAGCATGAAACTTGATCTGATGAATCAGTCCATTGAGGTGAAACTCAAATCTTGCACACGGTGCCTTATGTGGCCTGCTAAAACATTAGCTATCCCTAATAGGATTTGCCTGGAGGCCATTGCACTTACACATCAATATAAAATCTATGGTGCATAGCTTAGAAAATGGAATACAGCGGCATCGAAAAGAAATACGGCACCACGCTGCTCAGTTTTTAGCACTGACATGGAAAAAGTAGTAGTAACTGAACAGACAGGATTTTCATGAAATCTTGTCATTCTGGTTAATTTTGCAGCACAGTGGTATTATTTTTATGGCGGGGGGGTTACAGAGATTCCAGACATTTCTCCAGCTCACACTTGGTCAGACTGAGGGAGGAAATAGCTGTCATTCCAGCACCATGAATGACCTTGGGAGTACCAGCACTTCAGCCTGCTGAGTAGTACTAGGTAATAAAACACTGCTTTATTCACTCCCTCTGTCTCTTCCCCCACACTCACAAACCACAGCAGTGCCCTGCAAATATTAATCCTCAAACTCAAATGGTCATTATTTCTTGGTCTTTTTTTTTTTTTATCACTGGTATTTTTCTCGCTCTCCCGTCACTTTAAACACTCATTAAATCCTTCATTATATTAAATAATTGGCCAGACTTTCCTCTCGCTCCGTTCAGTTCCCTAACTGTAGACCCTTATCCATCTCCTGCTCCCTCTCTCATTATATTAAATACTCCAGTAATCTTTCACTCTGTCTTTCTTTACCTCTCCCATAGCCCCGGGGCTTGGTGACTGCTGGGAGCTTTCACAGTGCAAACAGGCCTCTTGACAGCCAACGGGGCCAGAGCTTCGGCTCTGCTCATGCTTTTCCATCCAGCATTTCTGAACAAGTACGCTTTAATTCAGATGCACAAGCATGAACAGTAGACATTTTGAGTAAACGCAGCAAAGCAGTGGTAGTGATTTGCAACTTAGGAAAAATGAAAACAAAGAAAGTTTTGTTCATTGTTCATTAAAATACAATAACCATCTGTACAGTAACAGTTGAGCCTGGTGGGGGGGGTAAGATCAAATGACATCATAGATATGAAAATAGGCTCCATCCCAAAGTAGCTAAATGATGGTAATGCCATTTGATTGACATTTAAAAATTGAAAAAGCATCTGCCAGTGACTGCTGGGACTGCAGCGCGAGAGCCAGTGGGAAAGCCCTGCGGCCTGCCTGCATCCAGCTGTCACTGACCAGCTCTCAGGAACAGCTGGATTTTTGTCCCCGAGGAGGGAGACTGTGTTTTCACACTGTCAGTCAACACAGACAATTAAAAGGATCAGCTAATTTCATGCGTTTTAAACGTACAGGTCAATGGGACGTCGGCCAGCCTCGATGCAGAATGATCTGCCAAAACAAGCTGCAGCGGCCCTGATTTTTCCCACAAGAGCAGGGACTCTTGTAACAAGGGTAAACAGCTCCAAAGCATCTATAGGCCTTCCTCTGTATTCAAGTATTAGTCAGCTAAAAAAAGGTAATAGCAATTGTTACAGTTTATTTATTAAGCTATAAGCTAAGAATTTGACAGTTCCCCTTTTCTTCATTTCAATATTAAAAAAATCTTCTCGTTCCTTTTCCTCGTTTGACTACGGTCAGCTCCAGCAGATCAAGTGTTTTTATTTTTCCCTGTGCGAGTGAGAAAAAGGAAAGGAAGGAAAGCGGGGACGACGTTGCTGTCGGCACCTGTGATCGCTCAAGTCGCCTGCAGCCGTAGAAACCAATCATCGAGCCACAGCATGGCTGATTTATAATGTTACTGGCTCTTGTGGCGTGCAGCAACCACAAGAGCCCCTGTATCCTCCTTCTCACCCCTTCAGTGTTCGTCTCAACATCTCTTCATCTGTTGTTGCCTCATTTTCAGATCTCCATCTCTCATTTCAGTCTCACTTCCCCGGGCTTTCTTCATCTCCCTTGCCGTTTTTCTTTTTTTCTCCCACTCTGCAAAACTCCCTAGCAATTCATAAAGGCGTGCTTTGTATAATAGTTGTATTTATATTGCTAAAAAGCGCTTGAATATCCAGGAACAAAGTGTCCAGGGTCGGCTTGACGTTTCTGTCTTTCCTCTTTCTCTCCCTACCCCCACTTCAATTCCCAGGAAGGAAAAATGAGAAGACAGACATATCCATCACCACTGCTCCTCCTTCTTTCATGGACACATACACAGTAACACAGGTATTGCCTCCACAATCAATGCTTTTTGACACGACTAATATACAGTGATGTATGATACACACAGGTGCTTACACATAGAAACGATCACCATGCAGGGCTCTCATTTACAGGTATGGTGTCAGCAAAGCAGTTCAGGTTTGTCAGCTCTTTGTGCTCATAACAATAACATTTCACAGCAACTCAGTAATGGCAACCAGTTCAAAGTTTGATGAGGCAGGCTATAGTTCCAGTTGTGCTATGAATTCAGGAGAAGTACGGGGTCGTGGGTAAAAGGCAGAGGTTATGATTTAAAAGCACAATTTTAGCCCTATACTTTAAATACTGCACAGAGTAGCTTAACAGATCAAACAAATTTTAATTATTAAAAATAATTTAGTATTGTAAGCAATTTCCGCTGGAAAATATTGAAGTCGATCATTTTCAGTTTGACATGGCTAAAACTCAGTGTTCAATTTCCAGATTGCCACGAATGTCACAAGTACACACTGCTTGTTTGCAGGAATTCATAAACTGTTTATAAGTACTGGCTTAAACAGTATTTCCACTAGAGGAAAAAAATGCATTTATAAGGCTGTAACTGGATTATTGTATGGCTGCTGGCCTGTTACATTGGATTAATTGTTAATATACATTTTTTTAAAAATCAAAATCACTTTGAAGTTTCAATTGGATTGGGGTCAGTTTGGATACTCTGGCGTAAACGCCTCCCCGTAATGGATTATTAGGGCTATGAAGCATTTACTGCATTTAGATTACGGGTTTCCGAGTTGAAGTGCGGGGACCCGCAGGGGGGCCTTTGAGTGGTTTCAAGGGTATTCCCAGCAAAAGGAAAAAAGGGTTTAATTTCACACATTGCACCGTTTATTTGAGTTGAGCTAAAATGGCTGCTTAAAGTGCTGTTTGGTAGTTTTAAAAAGGCTGCTAAAGCCATTTTACAGGTATCGTCTTAAAAGTTATTTCATCTGCAGGTTTTACCCCAAACAGACTCACTTGACAGTGTTGACATATAAATTAATAACAAGTATGCACGGACTCATCATAATGCAAAGCTGCTAATTACCTATCACAGCTGAATTATAGACTACCTGCTAACTGTTGTTTGGGGCTGGTAAATTGTAGGTCTGTTGGTTTTTTGTTGTGTTTTGTTTTTTCTGTACTCGTCTTTTGATCTTGTCATTTTGTCTCAGTCACATTTCCCCCTTTGAACAGCCCCTCTCAATAAAAAAACAACTTGTCAAATGCAACTAGCAAGTATTACATAAGGCTAACCTTCACTGAATAAAAGAGTGAGATCTTTTAGTACAGGCTGGCACATCTTTCACTATTGCTTCCCATTCTAGTTCAGTCATTTTTCTATAAGCATTTGACATAATAGACCAAACCTCTTAATGGCTCTTAGTGCCACCGTCTCTTTGCTGAGCACTTTATAGATTTCTAAGTGCTGTAAATTACACCTGAGTAGATTCCTGCCTTTTATATAGCAGTAGTGCAGTATTAAAAAAAATCAGTATTTGTTTTTAAAAGTGTGTGAAATAGTACTGGAGCCCTTATTTCACATTCCAACATAGATGTGTAGTGACTTGTAATCTAATAGCAGTTTCAGATTACTCTGGATTTCTCTAAACTAACAACATGCCACCACATGAGCGGCTTCCCTTGATTTTTGCCTTTGACATTAGGTGTCTCTCAGTGGGAAACTGCCTGGAACTATAACAGTCATGTTTACAGTGCAACGGCCTCATAGGATGCGTTTACCAAAATGAGATTTTTTTGTGTTTTACCAGCAGATCTGGTTTAACAGGGTTTTAGAGGGGTGTCACTCATCTAGGCCTTCATAATCAGATCAGACATGATACAACACAGAGATCAGAGGCTCCCCTGCCTTCGGAAAGATGAATCAGTAAATCTCTCAATCACCTGAAACTGCAAGCTGATTTTGCAGCACCCCTTAAAGGTTCAGGGCTCGTCACCGTGCACTGAAACAGACCCTACGACCCAGTCAGTGTCACGATTATTGACTGGTGGAGATTTGTGCATGAGCGTCTTGAAAAGGACAAACCTTGCCGAGCCGTAATTCACAGTCATTTAGTCCTGTGACCTTGGATTCTCAAGCTGCCGGCGTGGATGTGGAGAAGATATCTGCCCAAAGCGAGGGGCAATAAAAAAAGGGGGGGTAGTAAGATAATAGCTGCAACTTTAATCTTTGATGTCATCAGGAAATAGAGCCCGCAGCCTCTTGATGACATCACATAATGTCTGCTTTCTTTGGAGAAGAAATTGATTCACAAATGCAGATTTAGCTGATATAATAACTCGATAACACGGGGAATGATCGTTTATCTTACACCCTCATCCTCCTGCTCGACACCCGACCCCCCCTCTTCCTCCCCTCCTCTCCCAACCCTTTCTTATTCCTAGCGGCCCTACCTTGATCCCATTTTCTAGAACAGTCTTTTGCAGCCCCTATCATAAGGTGCATCTATTACCTGTGAATCCGGCTGGGGGCATGCATGTTTATACTTGAATATGTGTGTCACTTTAGTTCCCCTTTATGTGTGCGTGAGTAAGTGTGCTTGCACATAAATTGTGCGCGCACTTCAGTGAAGGCAACCACTTTCCATTAAAAGAAGCACAATGAAAGGCAAATATGTGTCATGTCCTTGCTAGCCCTCGAAGGAGAAGGGAGATCTATTTCTGTCACCACAAACGGAGGTGTTCAAGCAGCTTTCAATAGCAGAGATTTGCCTCTTCGTGCACACACACTCACTCACGCACAAACACACACACACACACACACACAGAGCTTTAGAGAAAAGACTAACCATTCTTGTGTGATGAGAGCGGCTGAGCGATTAAGGAAAAACAAAAGATAAGAGTGTGAGTGAATTAAGAAGAGAAGGAGGAGGAGGAGGAGACGGAAAAAGGGAGAGGAAGAGAGAGAAGGGGGAGGGGAGAAGGAGGCAGAATAATCTACACTGAGTTCACAAATATTGGCACACACACTCATACACACACACACACACACACACACACACACACACACACACAGATATGCAGTTCCCACATAAAAGCAGAGTGCTGGTTGTTTACCTAGAGGCATGCCTTTGTTGAGGAGATGTGAGCTTCCCATGGTGTGTTCCCCAGCCGGCCAGCACGCAACAGAAACCTACAGTCTTCACACAGCAGACATGAACAGGAATCCAGTCAGCATATGGCGGCTGTGGCCAGCTACCTCGCTTCCCTTAGTCCTTCTCCCAGCCCCTTAGTGACAAGCATACACATGTGCTCCCCCTCTTTTCTCTCTCTCTCTCCCCTCCCTTCCGTCCCCTTCGCTCGCCTGCTCTCTCTATCTCTTACCCCTCCCTCCCCGCTGTCTTTAGGTACCTCCCTCCCCTTCCTTTCTCACTTTCTAATACACAAAATCTCTCTGTCTTTCCAGCTCTCTGTCACCAAAAAAAGAAGCACGCAGAGTTTGCAAGAGCTGCTGCGTTTATGAGAGCGGGAGAGTGCGAAAGAGATGGCGGGGGGGAGTACATAGCATAGAAAAAAAAAAAGAGAGAGAGAGAGAGGGAGAGCAGGAATGGGGAGGAGCTAACGCGGGCCAAAATTCATCTTTTGTTTCCTGAAAGACGACAGGGAGGAGGAAAGACGGAAGAAAGAAGAGTTATGCAATTACAAGGCTGTAGCAAGAGAGGAAAAACTAGTTCTCTGTGATAAAAACGAAACTATAACAAAACTTAGAATAATGAGGGGACAAGTTGTAACACTGCAATCAATGTGCACCTTCAGTAACACCCATTAAATCACCATATTTGGTTTATAAGTTTACTCTTGCATTGTGTTTGTTTGAGATCATTCCAACTTTTTTTTTTTGAGAGTGATTAGTAATATTTTTGACCATAAGTAATCCACAATTTCTACATGGGTAAATACACTGTAGTTAGGCTCCTGTGCTTATGCCATGCATGAATACAGGTTTATGTTTTTATATTTTAAGGAAGTTACTTGAGGAAGTCAGTGCTGCTAGTCTACCCCGCCTTAAGTAAGCGTATGAAATGTGCTGGTTGTGCTATAGTTCTTTGTTATATAACTTTAGCTTGTTTTGCTTGGCTAAATATGTAATCTGTGACAATGATTTCCTCCAGGAAAAAAAAGATCATCAAATTTTATACGTTAAAAGTTCTTATTACTGCATTATGGTGTTTCTTTATTAAGTCGTCCATCTATTTAAAAATAAAATATTACTTGTCAGTAAAAATCTTCATACATGTAGTTCTTTCTATTTATCTTGTTTACGTGCTGTACTGGCCACTTTATTAGGTACACCTTCCTACTACCTAGTTGACGGTCCTCCTGCCTTCAGAACTGCCTTAATTCTTTATGGCGTAGATTAAAAAGATGCTTAAATCTATATTGGTTTGTTGGTTGAACATTCATAATGCAAAGTTGCTCTACTGAATTGACGACATACTCCCCCACACCATTACACCACCACTGTTAGCCTGCACCGTTGATAAAAGGCAGAGTGGATCCATGCTTTCATGTTATTTACACCAGACTCACCAGACCAGAGCTTCATTTGTCCAATTTTAGTGAGCCTGTGTGAAGTGTAGCTTCAGTTTTCTGTTCTTTGATGACAGCAGTGGTACCTGGTATGGTGTTCTGCTGCTGTAGCCCCTCTGCTTTAAGGTTCAGAGATGCTCTTCTGCATACCTTGGTTATAATGGGTGATTATTTCAGTTCTTGTTGCCTTCTTCCTCTGACTTCTGTCATCCACAAGGCATTTTCAGCCAGAGAACTGCCACTCAGTCGATATTTTTGTCTTTTTTGGACCGTTCTCTGTAAACCCTACAGATGGTTATGTGGGAAAATCCCAGAATATCATCAATTTATGAAATAGTCAGACCAATCTTTCTGGTTCTAACAACTAGGCCACATTCAAAGCCACTTAAAAATCACCTTTCTTCCTCATTCTGGTGCTCGCTTTGAACTCGTGTCTATATACCTAAATGCACTGAGTTGCTGCCACGTGAAATATTTGCATTAATGAGCAGCTGAACAGATGTACCTAACAAAGTGTCCAGTGAGTATATATGTCCTCGCCATTTTTATCATGTTATTTTCTATTGATTCCTTTTACCCAATAAAAACTTACCCCTTAAAGTAGAACATTATCAGAAAGAGAAATCTTATCAGTGATGTAATATGGGCGTTGTCTCCTTCATGCTCTATTGTTACCTAATAATACCTCATAGGTGTGTCCAAAAATGCAAGCAACAGCTAGTGTGTCATCAAATTAGTCTCCAACTTTCCATCTGGGTGCTTTGGTCTGGTCACCGACAGTAAATACCTGTCCAGACTGACTGCAGTGGTGACTTTAGAGCTTCTGTCATCTACACATTAGCCACTTGATAACGGCTGTGATATAAGCGGCCTCAGACGCCCCTCTAACTGCCAGCGCCTAACCTAGTTTAACAGCAATGATGGTTACATCACACGCTCACTATTGGTAAATGTCACAGACAGCCAGTGGGCGAGTTGTTCAAATCCAAAAAGAGGCAGAGGGTTAGGGAAACTGTTGTTTTCAACACCAGCATTTCCTCCCATCATTCCTTTCATGCACTGTTGAGTTGTTTTAAACAAAATTAAAAATGGGCAGTACCTGCCTCCCTTCCCTTTTTTTTCTTTATTTACACAGTGAAGTGGACCATACATGGCTCTGGGCCACTGCTTCTTCTTTTTTTTTTTTTTTAAATAAAATAACCCAACTGGAGTTTTCCTGCCCTGATTCAAAGAACTGTGATGGAAATTACATCCACTCAAAAGTTTCCAACATAGTAAAAGGAAGAAAACACAGTTTAATTTGGCATGCTTTCTGACTGATGCTTCACTGTGTAACAAGACAACACTCATTCATCTGTCAAATAACAAACAGGTCAAAGGGAACGAGCTGCAGATTGCCTCATATTTGCAAATATGCAGAATTCACGTAGTTTATATGAGTAGCCTTGACATACTGAACCTGAGACATGTCAACCGTGACAATTTATGTACTAAAACACGTTATTTTTGGCTGTTTTGTGACCTCCTGCTTTTTCCACAACACTAGATATGCACTTTCATGCTTATTTTGCACTGCAGCACCGAACGGTATGGCAAAGTATGGCATTTCCAATTAGTTTCTGAGCAACAGTGGAGTGGGGAAGCGGTAAAACCCCTGAATGTTTGTCTTGTAAAGCTTGACTTGAAGTAATCTTTTGTATCGCAGCCAGTAGCGGCAGCTGCAGGGAACAGACCTGAGACGCTCCCCTGCTTTCTGACTTAAAAAACAAGGTTTTCCACCTCCGCACCGTGAACATGTCTAACTAAATTTGTTTCTGATCAAATTTGAGACGAGAAAAGGCCCACGAACCGACGTATAAATTAGGTGCAAATCTCAGCAGCTACTTTAAAAATTTGCTGTGGGATTAGGAGGTTTGTGAGATTTGCTCCACACTGCAGAATGTATCAGCCACTTACTGTTTTAAGAAGAAGCACTCGAGCTGTCTCATATTTTAATATAATATCCGTGATATATTGAACTCAACAAATTGTGCCAGTTTAGTAGCTAAACTGATTAGTAATTGAGAAATGTCTCTCTGACACATCACACATACACATCGCGCAATGCCAGTTGCATGTAGCCTATTATGAGGAATGTGTTAGGTGCTCGGGGTCTCAGACCAAATGCAAACTGACAACCCGGTGTCGACGAGAGAAGCAACAGACGTGTTTATCTTGTTTCTCAGGCCGACAGCGACTTCAGCTAACATACGAGAGACAAATATTCCCCAGGAGATGGAAGAAATATGAAGCATATTTGGTGCTTCTAAATAAGGACAGAGAAAGACGACACTGCAGGGATATCTGAACTGTTCAAGCTCCACAGGGAGCAAGCAGGAAAAAATAAAGGGGGGGGGGGGGGGGGGGGGGGGGGA